>JANAVB010023447.1:0-69412 GCA_029216955.1 Iris pallida | reverse complement strand
TCAGAATTGGATGGTCGAAAAGTTTTGATGCCTATTAATGGCAAATTCCTTAAAAAGTACTATGTATAAATAAATACTTGTAATCATCAGACAAATTCATGTTTAAAAATAAAATTTTTATTTTATTTTCATGAATGATGATACATGATATTAAGGAAGATCACTATCATCCTTCTCTACTTTTGGACGTGGGCCACTACCGTCCTTCTCGAAGATGTGATCAGCAAAAGAGCCGAGAACCTCCTTGCTAGAACCTACGAGGAATTTGCAAGCGGCCATCCTCATGGCTTCCTCTTCTTCAGTCCTTCTGGTTCGAGCAGAAAATCCAGAATGTCCCTTGGTGGCTTGGGTGCAGACGAACCTTCGCCTGCTTCCGTCTTCTTTGTTTTGACTGGACCTGCAGGGCGTTCTTCAGTGCCTTTCTGAACCTTTGAGGCTATCTCAGTCTTCTTGGATGCTTCTCCAGATGACATTTTTATGTTGAGGAGTAGAAGTATTCGTTCTCGCCAGATTTCTGCTATATTATAGGCAGAAGTCCCTCATTCATCCGACGTTTCACATATTCATTAATGCTTAACGGTTCATCCATTCATTTCTCACATTCATCAGACGGTTCGCCTGTTCTAATACTTGACGGTTCATCCGTTCATTACATTCACTCGACAGTTCATCTGTTCATCATTTCCTAACGGTTCATCCATTCATAATCTTCTATCAATTTTATTAAGGGGGGATTCATTTTATCATGTTTTCATAACCTGAATCATTCCGAACTACTTAACCAATCTCTTCTATTTGTCATGTTTTGACCTCTGCATAGAAATCAATCTATTTTTTTTTTGAGTTCCTACATATTATCACGTCCATAATACCTCTGATAATATCATATACTCTAAAACAGAAAAAAAGATTTCATTATCTCTCATGTCCACAATTCATCCACAATAAATCATTGAGCATAGAAAATTGTCATTTCCATTCTCATTTCACCACAAAAAGTCTATTACATTTTCTTAGACTTTCTTACAAATAATAATGGAAATCTATTACAAATCTTGGATTTTCATTCTATGTACAACTGAGATCTATTTCTTCTTGGATCTTCTCTGGCAATCTCGTTGTTTGTGGCAATTCCTGGGTGTCCAGCAGGAATCAAACTCTGGTCTTATCTCTCAGACGAGAGGAGAACCACAGAGTAGGGCAACACGAAAATGTGTTGCTGCCAATACAATTAATGGATTGTGGGTAACCTCTCAAGGAAGACAGGAATGTATCCAAACCTTGGGATACAATTCCTAGTTCTCCCGTGAAAGGAACTCTAACCCGATTTCTCGGGGTAGAGTTGACTCCACCATCCAACTCTCGTGTATAAAGGCTCTTCCTACCGTCTGAGGAAGACCCTTCTATCCCACGAAGAGTTCTGAGTTGTCTGATTTACGCGTCAAAAGTGTATGAGCTCCCTGATGTAGATGTCAGCAGGATATTCTCCGCAGCATCCACATCCCCAATGCCAGTTATGAAAAAAAATTTCAGCCAAGTTTTGCAGAAAGTATCAACAGAAATCATTCAGTATGCATTTATCAAACAGAGACAGGCGTGTATTGTTCAAATCAGAAACAAAAAACAGAAAGCCTATCTTCAACAGCAGAAATAAGTGTACGTATTACACTGATTTACCTTCAAGTTTGGTGCTAAGGATTGGCAAACTCATGTTTGATACAGTACGCAGAAGTCAAACATTAGAAGGCATTGCTTTCCTGTTTGAGAGTGAAATCTCCCAAAAATTTCATTCTCAGAGAAGAAGAAGAGGAATGGGAGATGAGTATCTGCGAAACTCTTCCATCTATTTAAAGGGCAAAGTACAAGTCTATTCTTGGAAAAGATCCGCATAAATAGCGCTCGTAAACTGTGGAATGAGTGTCACGTGTGCTTTGGAAGACAGAGCAACATTGGAAATAATCAAAGACTGCTGATTAATATTTCTCATTAAGGCACGCAGATCAAACACAAAAGTTGTACTACATTCTTCAAGACAGGCACTGATGGCCTTACAAAAGACAAAACAAAAAGTGCAACAAAAGCATAAAAGTCACGCTCTATTTCTCGGAGCGACTGAGCTTGGTGCCTAGTTCTTCTACGCTTCTAACTAAGACAGTGCAACAGAGCTTTAAACATTTTACGCTGCTCTATGAGGCTGCGCCCATCAGAAGAGAAGGAGCCATCCAAGCCAAAATAGCTCAAGAAATTCTTGGCTAGTTACAAGGGATCATCTTTGAACTCGAAAACCAGAGGCTCCGGTTCTTCACCCCCAAAAGTGGGGTCACCATGAGAACAAAAGCCCAACTTGCGTGCTTCTTCCTCAGCTTTCTCCTTTGGTGTCATGTTGACGTAAGATGAAGATTAAAAATGAATCTTCTCCCTGCTTATATAACAGAGTTCGCCGGCGGTTCATATTCCACCATAAATTGGATGCAATCAGTCTCGAAAAATGAAGAGTCATCATAACATTTAAAGAACTTCGAAGTCTTTCCGACTTCCGAAAAGTTTTGAAGTCATCTCAGCGTGACTAAATCCATTTTATCATCTCTATTTTTAAAGTATTTCAAAATAATTTATCATTTTTTGAAAACTTTGAAGGGGGTTTTGTAGGCCTCAAAAATGAAAGTCACGCTGAGTTGATCAAAACAGAGTCAAAAGTCACGCTCAGTTGATCCAGACAATATAAACAAATCACGCTGGGAGACAGCTCATCATTTGCCAAAGAGTAATTATGACTGACAATACGACAGTCGAAGAATATCTCTTCGTATGCCACGTATACACAGAATTCGAGAGATCATCGCCGTCTATCGCGTGATTTTCAAAATCTTCTTCAGCAAGACTCAGCCTTCGTCGAGTTGGCGTACCAAAAGGGTTTCTTGTCATTTAATACGACTGACAAAGCAATCACTGTCAGAGATTTTGTGTCAGTCGAGACACGCCGAATCAAGACAGCTGGCAGTTCTATCTCAAGTCTGCGTGTATTTGTGATCTTCATCTCAAGTTTGCATGGATTCTGAAGTTTCTTCCTCAAAATTTGCGTGCATTTTGAAGTTCTTTGCCTCAAAGTCTGCGTGGATCCTGAAGCTTCCTGCCCCAAGTTTGTGTGGATTTTTGAAGCTTTCTACACCGAGTTCGCGTAGATTTCGTCTTCAACAAGTCTGCGTGGATTTCATCAAATTGGAGTACGTGGCAGCCATGCCACTGATCTCTCGCCTGCGTATCCTGTAACTTGTACACGACTCATGTATGATTGCCATGTGTCCAACAGTTACAGTCCACGTCTAGTAACTGCTCATAACCTTGCGTATGTTAAATCCTGCATGATTTTCAACTAAGCACAGGCTGTGAAGACAGTTATCTTTTCAGTTATTATTTTTGACTCTATAAATAGAGTTCTTTTTCTCATTCATTATACAGATACATTGATATCTACTGTCAAAATTTTGAGAGCTTTTCTTCTTCGCATAGTCCAAGGGATAAAGCGATCGTCTTCTAGATCGGATTCCCGCAGTTGTAATTTTCCCAGAAACACAACAAATAAAGAGAATTTCTTTATGGAAAACACAGCCACCGACTCTCTCTTCCCTATATATAGTATATAGTTTATTATTTCGAAACCCTAGAATTTCAGCAGCTTTTTGAGAGAAAGTTCAATAGGGATTCTTCGACTTCACGGGGGGTTTGTGTGAGCACCCTAAATTTTGGGTTGATTTTTTTTTTATTTTAATTTTCTGATTGGGGGTAATTTTGAAATTTCGTGTTTATAATTATTTTAAGAATGATATTTAATTCATGATATGATTTTAGGTGATTTTAAATCATTTTAAAATTATTTAAATCAATGACTTGTGATTTTAACGTTTTGCTAGTGAAATCCTAGAGATTGTTTGACCTAGAGCCTAACCATGTGATTATAATATTTAATATCATGTTTGGCCTAAAGATATTTTGCATTTGACCTCTTTGAATTATTTTGATATTATTTATTATTTATTAGTTTTGGGGTTATTTGAGTCGGGTTCGAATTTCAACTCAATCCGACTTGAAACGGGGACCCGGGGGTAGTTTGACTCT
Organism: Iris pallida; assembly: GCA_029216955.1. NCBI lineage: Eukaryota > Viridiplantae > Streptophyta > Magnoliopsida > Asparagales > Iridaceae > Iris > Iris pallida. Next base: position 65,296 of record JANAVB010023447.1, on the reverse strand, counting down.
AGTGGGACCCACACACTAGTTAGGCATGACCCACATGATATTAATTTTAGTCCACATGATAGAAATATTTTAGTTAGAGGTTAGACTAATTATTATGGATAAGGTTAGTGTGATTAGAGACTTTAGAATGACTAATTTAGCCCCAACCAATTAGCCCTTTCATAATACTCATAGAATAGGTTAGTAGGGGCTTTTGGACTTTTCCTAATAGGACAAAACCACCTTTATGGCCAGCCACAATAAGGATAGGGTTGAGCCTCCCATTTGTCATTATTCATCTATTTTTCTCTCTCTTGTTCTTCCCCAAATTCCTAGAGAGCAATCCCTTCTTTTCTCTCCACCAAATCCTTCCATTTCACACCAAATCTTATTCTTTCCTTCTCCATTCTAGTCAAGGAGGAGCTACCCAAGTTTGGGAGGATTCGAGCTCGTTCGTGTCGTTTTGGAATCTCTACGTGTCGGTGTCGCTCCGGGAAGGTTTTTCTTCGATTCGATCTACCGGGAGGTATAAATCCCTTCTCCTTTTTATTTTCTAATGAATATAGTCTATTTTGAACCCATAAGAATGACCTCCATGGTTGTATCTCTATTGTGTCTATTTTATGTCCATTTGGAGGTCATAGGAGTGTTCTTTGTGTTGTGGATATGTTCATGTTACATATATAGATTTATATATATATATTAATGAGAGTGTATCTATATTTATATATGTAATAAGGTTATGATGATATATAATCAAGTTTGGAGTGTGGTTCCTCATATTATTATTGCTATTATTGTTGTGGATAATTAGGATATATATTGTGTATTCTTTTGGCTCAAACTATCTAAATCCGTCATAATTTTATCCACGTTTTTAATTTCAGCCCTAACTTCGAATATCATAACTTCTAGATCAAAGCTCGGTTTAATCTCCTATTTTTTTTAAAAGAAGCGTATTGAAGTTAGCTTTCTAAAAACATGTATTAATGGCCTAATTCTTTCTGTAACTTTCTGGAGAATTATTTGAGTGTCAGCTGTACGAAAGACAACGCGTTCTCGGTGTTTTCGCGATTCCGGGAGTTTTCGGAAACGAAAACGTGATCCGTTTAAAGTTTCGGAAAGCTAACACATAGATCTATAACATACTTTAATCATAGAGTTTAATTCATGTTGAGATGGTACAGTATTCATTATTAGTAGGAGTTACTATTCGGCATATGCATTTTGTGCACCCTTGTGTGTAATAAATGTTCTATTTGATTTTAACCCATGTTAATGTATATCATTATGTAACTAATAGAGAATGCAAGCATGAGTAAATGTTTAAATAAATGAATGATGAATGAATGCAAGCATGAATATAATGTAATAATAGATGTAATGTATGCAAATACAAGTTAATGAGATGTAATGTTTTATGTTAACACAAATCCTATATTACCTCATGTACCCCTTACACTATGTTGACACTATCACACTTGACACATTGTTCACTTACACTTGACACTCTTTGATATGTATACACTATGTATGCCCATTTAACCCTCACTTGCCCCTTTGCCATGTTCACATACACACACATAGCCTCTTAAATAAGTATTTATGAATTAGTTAACTTAGCTATGTATGTATATTATATATATATATTAGCATATTGTGTTGTAATATATAAGTTTATATAACCATTTGAAATGCCATGATTAGACCTAATGTTGAATACTAATATATGCATGTTTATATATGTGTAGACATATATAGCTTAAAGTAATAGATTACCTAGTGTATATCCAATATGAATTCTTGCCTATTTGAGTATTGAATAATTGCATGCTATAGAGTTGGTGTATGTTGGCTTGTATAGCCTTGTATTGATGTGTGCTTGCTAGGATAGTCTTGGTTAGGCCTAGTAAGACTTACTGGGTTAGGACATGACCTAGTTTGACCTAGTTTGACTAGTGCAGTTGACCAGAGTTGACCAAGGGTTGACTTTGGCCTAGCTTGACCTAGATTCATGTAGAATCATTGTAGGCTTTATATTACCCTTCTGGATATGTTGTGACTTGTGCTGTTCTAATTAGGAGCCAGACACCTCTCCTCGGATAGTATATTACTTTGGACATTCAGACATCAGGCGAGTACATTCTCTGACCGTTTCATACTTGTATGGATTTACATTCTTGCTCTAGATTACTGTACTTGATGCTGACACGACTGTTATCACGGATTGGTACTATATGGATCTCCTTTTGAGATGTTATCTCCTTGTATTCACTAAATACATATTGTGACGTGCGTTTCACTTCCATATTGTATTTATTGAATACCCATATCCTTGTATACTCATTGTGCATATTATACTCTCATTATCACATGAGTCCCAAGGATAGACTATTGTACACTATTGTATAATATTGTACATCCATTGTATAACATTGTACACTATTGTATAAGATAACGTAACTGGAGTAGATCCTTGTATATTGATTGGGGAGGGGGAGTAGAATTGGTTATGTACTCAAATCCTATTGTACAATATTGTATAACTATCGTATATGTCTATTGTACACCCACGTACAATAGAGTTACCATTGCATTTTCCTAGCCCGTTTACATAACCATATTATGCTCTAAAATCACATGTTCCTTACAGTTCTTACTTATCATTTTAGATATTTCCTGTTATCAAATCTCTACTGTTTTTTATATATCTTCTTCTTTCAGCATTTCATGTACTTTACTCTATTGCATGCTTTATATTTCCTAACTCGATATGAACTGCGTGAGATGTATTGTGCTCGCTCCCGTCCTGACTGGACCTGTTGATAAATTTTACAGATAGCCTGGAGGTGCCTGCTAGCCTAGAAGAGACACATTAGAGGTTTAGGTAGTTATTTCATTTTGTCTGGAGTTGTATTTTACTTTGTGGATTACTGTATTGAGTTTTGAGATGTATTTATGGGTTTATTATCATAGACACTTAGACTTCTATCTCCGGTATCTCTTTTGGATTTTATGTTTTATCTATCTTTATCATGCTCTACCTTAGATGTGATTGAGATTGTATCTGCTATGTCACCCCCATTCGGGGAGTATAAACTGTTTAGTCTTATACTGTTATATGCATTGAGACCTAGGACAGCGTTCTACCGCCGACACTGCGGCGTAGGCTGGGCGTTGTTACGTTCTCGGCCCTAACTCTAGGTGTGGGTCGTGACACGTTTTTAGTGGTGGCCCATGCAGGTCGAGTTTATGTATTATTCGAACTTGAGTACCACTACAGCCTGCAGTAGGAATAGGATATATCTTGAAGATACTCAATCACATTAGGATCCCTTGAGAGATTCCTGGACGACCCTTGAGAATCTTGTTTAACTCTGATTTGAAAATTCTTTTTTTCCTTGATTTGATTTATCTTTACTTTCTTTGTTGAATTTGATTTGATGTATTATTTTGAATTTGAGTTTGTATTTGATTTTTGATGAAGATTGTTAAAATTTGAATCTTGATGTTAGCTATAGCATCCGAGTTTGTAGTTTTATGATTTGAAGGATTTTGTTCATTTCTGAATTTTGATGTTCGTTGATAAATTTGATTTTTTTTTGGTATTCATTGTTGATTTAATTTAATTTTTGGCAAGATGAAATTATATGGGCTAGGTCATCTAAGTTATGGAAATCTTGTCTTCTATAGTCATATTAGCCAGCATGGTGAGGACATATAGTCTGATTTTGGATATTTTCTCGGTGTAGAAATTTAAAGTTTTCGCAGCCAAGCTAGCGGCATCGCGAAAATGTTAAATACCATGATTCTAGAGGTATGTGCATAAGTCAAGGACTCTGTGATTATCGTAGCCTTGCTCACTAGTATGACGAAAATTTAGAGTACCATAATTTTGGATAGACGCATATGATTATCAGATTGTACCTTAAATGTTTTCGAACATGTTTTTGCTACTTTTGTTTCAGTCATTCAAAAAAAAGAGAAGGAATTATTGTTGTTTTGTTTTGTTTTGTTTTGTTTCTCATTGTTTACTTAGGATGTAGCTTTAGCTATTTTTATAAACCTTGTGTAACTTCTTACAAAAATTTATTTCTTCTTAATACAATAAACCAATGATTTTGCTAGGCCTTATTTTGGATTTGGTATTATATTCTTGTTTCAAAAAAAATGGGTCCCTCTTTTAAATAAATAAGCAGAACAGATTCTATTATCATTCTTTTTCTGCCAATATTTTACTACCATTATTCCTTGTCTTATACCTGTCCTGATTATATCAATTCCCTGTCTCATATAATTCTGTCAGCTATACCTTGAAAACTCTTGAATATTTATATTATTTTTTTTTCTGAGAAATGTTGAGGAAGTGATATAAATCATCTAGTTCGGAAATGATGTAATTGGTTATCATATGATGATTTTGTAGGAATCAGAGTGTTGGATGTCAAATGAAAATTTTGAAATGGAGATGTGGTAAAGGTTTAAAATGAAATCGAGGGATAAATGTTATCAATTTAGAAACAATCACAGAAAGTGGGTTATGAATAATTCATGGATGTATTTCAAAACTAATGAGGATGTTTAAGGTCAACCTAGTTTTGAGAACTTAAAAATCTTTGCTATTGATTCTTGGGAACTATTACAAGGCTATGTAGAAATTTAGAGATGGAAAGGAGAATTTAATCGAATAAAATGATTATGCGAAATTGAACTAGATATTGTAAGATGGTGACTAGAGACAGAGAGAACACAAGGATTTTACGTTATAGAAATTATTTTAGATGATTGGAAGAAAATTGTAGAATTCAAAAAAAAATTTGAAGGTGAACGTTGAAGAAAATATGAAGGTTGATTTATAAAAAAGAATAAATTTTGTGACATAGTGGTATTGGAGTTTAGTGAATACGAGACTCGATTTAAACAAGTCCAAGGATTCCATAAACTGGATTTAGAGGTTTCGGATCTAATTTAAAACGAGGTGAAAGAATTTGAAATTTTGATTAAATGAATAAGTGTTGACTCCTAAAAAGAGGAGTATGTTTCGTGGAAAATGTTTTGGAACTTAAAGATTTTGTCTATGGTGATTGTGGTAAAGGTTTAGATGACTGAAGGTTATAAAATTTTGATGATAGTTATTAGAGGTTGATTTTCATATTGGGACTTGTGAGAAAAAAAAGAATATGGTTTAGCAAATGATAAACTGATAGTATTAGAGAGGGATGATTTGACTTCGTATGAAATCTTTTCCTGTTTTCTCTAAAAGGAGTTTTTCAATATCATTGAATCCTAGTTTCCTTAATCCGACCAAATCAACTTCGATTATCTTTTCTTATCATATTTATATCTTGGGTTGTACTTAATTGAATTAAATTTGATTGTGACCTGAATCTCTATCCTTGTATGCTCGATCTCAGACTTTGTTGAACCTGTCCTCCATATTGCCTAAATCTTGATTTTCCCTAATTTGATCAACTTAGATCGTATCAAGACTAAATATTCTTAATACGTATTGTGATTGGAATTTTCCATGGAATTGGCTTTCATTCCTTAACTTTGATTTTGATTTTCTTTTTTTTTCTGAACCCTTTAAAGATAATGGGTAGTTACTTTTTTACTTTTAATAAGTATCAGTTTTCATATAGGATGGTAGACTGCCTTACAGTTTTGATGGTTTGTTGTTTTTGTAACTTTTGTTTAGCACCCTAGATTGCTTGTGTGTTTTGATACCCTATGACCGTTTTGGTTTAGCATGACTAGAATACCTAGATGAGACTTTCACTACCACCGTATGCCATGACCCTGTATGTCGTCCTTTTGATGGTATGATTTATTTAAGTTCTGAGATTTGATTGTGGGGGTTTGACCTAGAAGGATTACGAACATTTTAATTTTGAGGACGAAATTTTTATAAGGTGGGTAGGATGTGAGCACCCTAAATTTTGGGTTAATTTTTTTTTTTTTTAATTTTTTGATTGGGGGTAATTTTGAAATTTCGTGTTTATAATTATTTTAATAATGATATTTAATTCATGATATGATTTTAGGTGATTTTAAATCATTTTAAAATTATTTAAATCAATGACTTGTGATTTTAACGTTTTGCTAGTGAAATCCTAGAGATTGTTTGACCTAGAGCCTAACCATGTGATTATAATATTTTAATATCATTTTTGGCCTAAGGATATTTTTGCATTTGACCTCTTGAATTATTTTTTGATATTATTTTATTATATGTATTGTTTGGGGTTATTTGAGTCGGGTTCGAATTTCAACTCAATCCGACTTGAAACGGGGACCCGGGGGTAGTTTGACTCTAGTAGGACCCACACACTAGTTAGGCATGACCCACATGATATTAATTTTAGTCCACATGATAGAAATATTTTAGTTAGAGGTTAGACTAATTATTATGGATAAGGTTAGTGTGATTAGAGACTTTAGAATGACTAATTTAGCCCCAACCAATTAGCCCTTTCATAATCTCATAGAATAGGTTAGTAGGGGCTTTTGGACTTTTCCTAATAGGACAAAACCACCTTTATGGCCAGCCACAATAAGGATAGGGTTGAGCCTCCCATTTGTCATTATTCATCTATTTTTCTCTCTCTTGTTCTTCCCCAAATTCCTAGAGAGCAATCCCTAACAATTTCTCCACCAAATCCTTCCATTTCACCACCAAATCTTATTCTTTCCTTCTCCATTCTAGTCAAGGAGGAAGCTACCCAAGTTTGGGAGGATTCGGAGCTCGTTCGTGTCGTTTTGGAATCTCTACGTGTCGGTGTCGCTCCGGGAAGGTTTTTCTTCGATTCGATCTACCGGGTATAAATCCCTTCTCCTTTTCATTTTCTCATGAATATAGGTCTATTTTGAACCCATAGGAATGACCCCCATGGTTGTATCTCCATTTGTGTCTATTTTGTGTCCATTTGGAGGTCATAGGAGTGTTCTTTGTGTTGTGGATATGTTCATGTTACATATATAGATTTATATATATATTGTAATGAGAGTGTATCTATATTTATATGTAATAAATGGTTCATGATGATTATATAATCAAGTTTGTGAGTGTGGTTCCTCATATTATTATTGCTATTATTGTTGTGGATAATTAGGATATATTGTGTATTCTTTTGGCTCAAACTATCTAAATCCGTCATGATTTTTATCCACGTTTTAATTTCAGCCCTAACTTCGAAATGTAATAACTTCTAGCTCAAAGCTCGGTTTAATCTCCCATTTTTTTAAAAGAAGCGTATTGAAGTTAGCTTTCCAAAAACATATATTAATAGGCCTAATTCTTTCTGTAACTTTCTGGAGAATTATTTGAGTGTCAGCTGTACGAAAGACAAACGCGTTCTCGATGTTTTCGCGATTCCGGGAGTTTCCGGAAACGAAAACGCGATCCGTTTAAAGTTTCAGAAAGCTAACACATAGATCTATAACATACTTTAATCATAGAGTTTAATTCATATTGAGATGGTACAGTATTCATTATTAGTAGGAGTTACTATTCGGCATATGCATTTTGTGCACCCTTGTGTGTAATATAATGTTCTATTTGATTTTAACCCATGTTAATGTATATACATTATGTAACTAAATAGAGAATGCAAGCATGAGTAAATGTTTAAATAAATGAATGATGAATGAATGCAAGCATGAATGTAATGTAATAATAGATGTAATGTATGCAATATACAAGTTAATGAGATGTAATGTTCTATGTTAACACAAATCCTATATTACCTCATGTACCCCCTTACACTATGTTGACACTATCACACTTGACACATTGTTCACTTACACTTTGACACTCTTTGATATGTATACACTATGTATGCCCATTTAACCCTCACTTGCCCCTTTGCCATGTTCACATACACACACATAGCCTCTTAAATAAGTATTTATGAATATAGTTAACTTAGCTAGTATGTTTATATATATTAGCATATTGTGTTGTAATATATAAGTTTATATAACCATTTGAAATGTCATGATTATAGACCTAATGTTGAATACTAATATATGCATGTTTATATATGTGTAGACATATATAGCTTAAAGTAATAGATTACCTAGTGTATATCCAATATGAATTCTTGCCTATTTGAGTATTGAATAATTGCATGCTATATAGAGTTGGGTGTATGTTGGCTTGTATAGCCTTGTATTGATGTGTGCTTGCTAGGATAGTCTTGGTTAGGCCTAGTAAGACTTACTGGGTTAGGACATGACCTAGTTTGACCTAGTTTGACTAGTGCAGTTGACCAGAGTTGACCAAGGGTTGACTTTGGCCTAGCTTGACCTAGATTCATGTAGAATGCATTGTAGTGCTTTATATTACCCTTCTGGATATGTTGTGACTTGTGCTGTTCTAATTAGGAGCCAGACACCTCTCATCGGACAGTATTTACTTTGGACATTCAGACATCAGGCGAGTACATTCTCTGACCGTTTCATACTTGTATGGATTTACATTCTTGCTCTAGATTACTGTACTTGATGCTGACACGACTGTTATCACGGATTGGTACTATATGGATCTCCTTTTGAGATGTTATCTCCTTGTATTCACTAAATACATATTGTGACGTGCGTTTCACTTTCATATTGTATTTATTGAATACCCATATCCTTGTATACTCATTGTGCATATTATACTCTCATTATCACATGAGCCCCAGGGATAGACCATTGTACACTATTGTATAATATTGTACATCCATTGTATAACATTGTACACTATTGTATAAGATAACGTAACTGGAGTAGATCCTTGTGTATTGATTGGGGAGGGGGAGTAGAATTGGTTATGTACTCAAATCCTATTGTACAACATTGTATAACTATCGTATATGTCTATTGTACACCCACGTACAATGGAGTTACCATTGCATTTTCCTAGCCCGTTTACATAACCATATTGTGCTCTAAAATCACATGTTCCTTACAGTTCTTACTTATCATATTTAGATATTTTCTGTTATCAAATCTCTACTGTTTTTTATATCTTCTTCTTTCAGCGTTTCATGTACTTTACTCTATTGTATGCTTTATATTTCCTAACTCGATATGAACTGCGTGAGATGTATTGTGCTCGCTCCCGTCCTGACTGGACCTGTTGATAAATTTTACAGATAGCCTGGAGGTGCCTGCTAGCCTAGAAGAGACACATTAGAGGTTGTTTAGGTAGTTATTTCATTTTGTCTAGAGTTGTATTTTACTTTGTGGATTACTGTATTGAGTTTTGAGATGTATTTATGGGTTTATGTATCATAGACACTTAGACTTCTATCTCCGGTATCTCTTTTAGATTTCATGTTTTATCTATCTTTATCATGCTCTACCTTAGATGTGATTAAGATTGTATCTGCTATGTCACCCCCATTCGGGGAGTATAAACTGTTTAGTCTTATACTGTTATATGCATTGAGACCTAGGACAGCGTTCTACCGCCGACACTGCGGCGTAGGCTGGGCGTTGTTACGTTCTCGTGCCCTAACTCTAGGGTGCGGGTCGTGACAGTTTGTCGTTGATCTAAACGTCTGTTTTGTGCGCTGTTTTTTTGTTAGAAGTGTATTGAGGTTAGGTTTCTGAATATATAATTTATTTTTTGGTATTTTGATCTTGAATTTCTGAATAATTATTTGAGTGTCGGTTGTCCAAAAATTAATGCGTCGCACGGTTTTCGAGATTTCGAGTGATCCCGAACTCCGTTTCGTGATCCGTTTGAAGTTTTGGAAAGCTGACACCGAGCTATACAACATATAATTTTTCCAAAAATTTAAAGTTTCATCTATTATTTTATTTTGTTCATAGAAGTCAGATTTGGTCAACGATTCATCGATTTGGTCATAGTTAGCCATAATGGCGATAACTTTTGATCAAATCGTCATTTTGCAGCACGGTCGATTCCAGTGCACTCATGGCGCTGAAATCTACCATGTTGCACTCAAACTTTTGAATTCATAATATTTGACTAGTTAGTCAACAGTATGTCACGGTTTGCGTGCCACGGGTCCCGAATTTGGAACCATAAATTTTCTTGGCCAAATATTTGCGTTTAGATTGTTATTTCAGAATTAAATAGGTTAAAATAAGATTTTAGATGATTTACTCTGGAATTAAAATAGTATTAATTAATTTAACCCATTAGCCACTTTCCAGGATTTTTAGAGTGGGAATCGTTGATCTAACTTGTGATTGTTTTGTATTGGGGTAGATCGGGCTACAACGTCTTGAGTTGTGATTTTATCATCTATCGGAGTAGACAAGTATCACTATGGCCTATGTCTCCTTTATTTTATACTACGTGTATCTTCGTGTCGTCTTTCTACTATTACTCCCTTATGGTTCATGATTGTCACTGCTCATGATTACTATTGTGCAAGAGAGTTAGAATCGGTTGGATATACATACATGTTCATGTCTTACTCATTGTTTTCTATTGTTTATAGTTTATCGTATTACTAATGTTTATCGTAGTGGACATGTATTGTGAGTGAGTCGGGCGGGGGAATACAACAAGTAAGTATGTGGTCAACGAATTGAATAAAGACCTCCTATATATTGATTGCATAATATCAGTCATGCACCACACGTATGACTGACGGATATCCCAAGCCGTCTACATGCTGAAAGTTGGTATTCTAAACACACAGTACACGTGACTTAATTATTGTTGCTCTATTGTCTATTTTTCTTCTTTCGTCAAGTCTACCTTCTTATTGTCATCATGTCTTAGTGGTATGTCAAAGTCTACCTTCATATTGTTATCATGTCTCAAAGGTTCTTTCTTATCATACAATGTCATGCCTATACTTATCTTCAGTTAAATTCCTTTTATCGTTTCTTCATGCTTGTATAATATATTGTGTAATGTAGTGTTATGGTGATCTTGCTCCAATCCTGACTGGATAACTATTTTTCAGCTTTAGACGAAAAAATTTGTCCCGAGGTCTACGGTGAGTATGTTGGCGACCCTGACATCACTGGCGTACCCGGTTCCAGTACTGATGCGAATTAGCATATTTCCATCCTTATGGATTCGCATTAGTTAGTAGTTATAGTTATGGAGTTTAGTTGTCTATTTTATTTTCTGCTATCCGGGTTTGTTCCCAAGACTTTCTGAGTTGTAGTGGATTATTTTATATTTATAATATTGAGACTATTGGATAATTTGGTGATTATTACTGGCTTAGTTGTGGATGATATATATGTGTTTTGTGCTTGTTGTGGACCATTGTTATCATAGACAACGTACTACCGCCGATGCTACGGCGTAGGCTGGACTTGGCCATGTACTCGTATCCCGAAAAGCGGGAGTGGGTCGTGACATTGGGTGCGAAAGCTTTAATTGAAGAGGAAGAACAACTATTATAAATTTTTCTCAAAATTTTATAATAGAAATGCAAAATAATACTATAATTACTATTGGAGACGTCAACGTCGAAAGCAGAGAAGCTATGTTAAAAATTGTAAAACCCAAAATTTTTATATTTTTTTATTGAATTATTTCATTAAATAATTTTTGGATTTTATAACATTTTTTCATCAAATATCTATTATTATGTATGGCCTTAATCATGGTTAAGTTTTGAGATGCATATCGACTACGAATTTTGGTATTGTTATGACCCGCACCTGCTTTTCGGAATACGAGTGCGTGTCCAATCTAGCCTACGTTGCAGTACCGATGGTAGAATACTGTCTAGCTACAATGCTCAAAAATCACATAAATGATAACTAGCCCAGACTAGTATATTAGTCAATGTAGGAATGGTCTAACCATATTTATGTCCCTTGTAAGAAAACAAGTTAAGTCATGGCTTAACCCCATAAATATTGACTAGGAATTTTGGTATGGCTAGTGTAGTTGTATGCTTTGATTAGTATATTAATCATGGTAGGAATGGTCTAACCATATTTATGTCCCTTGTAAGAAAACAAGTTAAGTCATGGCTTAACCCCATAAATAGGTAATTAGTTAATTATTAAGACCCTTTGATTTTTAGGAGACTCGATTGTACCAAACTAGCCCGGACTTGACCGTTCCAAACCAAAGTCCATATAGTCGGATAGTGCGTCCAAAGACGTCTACGTAGATGTATATTGTACATATGTATTGGTGATCTTTTTCAATGGTCTATTATTTATTTTCATAAATAATTGTTATGTATAAGTTTATTTGTTAATTTTTATTAAATATTGTTTAGGTTATTTGATTAGAATAGCATATACATATACATATGTGTGTGTGTGTGTGTGTGTGTGTGTGTGTGTGTGTGTGTGTGTGTGTGTGTATGTGTATGTGTGTGTATGTGTGTGTGTGTGTGTGTGTGAGGGTATATATTAAATAATTATATGTATATATATAGTTTTTATTATTTTTAGATCTCTTTAGATTTAGCTACTGATGAAAAAATCAATTGGTGAAGTTACTGTTCACCAAAGAGTAACTTCCCAAACCCGCAACAGCCTCGACCACTGTATATAAGAGGGGAGAGAAGGATTGACAAAAACCTAACTCTAGCTTCTCTTATCCGAGCGTCACCACCATCCATCCCTTGACACCCCGTCCATCACCCCAACCACCGCCAAAGTCGCCCTTGGTCGCCCGAACCGCCGCCCGAACCTCTGCCTGTGCACGTGCAGCACAGCCCCGACCCCCACTTCATAGGTATATATCTCACTCTTCTTCACCTGGATTGAGCGGAAGGTCGACACAAAGTTGATGAAAAACTTGACTTCAGAACTGCACGAAAATAGTCCAACTACCCTACTTTGCACTCAATTTTCTTTAAACCATGCATGATTTCAAAAATCTATTTGAAAGAATTTATGTACAACATATAGAACAGAAAAACATTTCTTTTAATTTTAAATAACTCAGCATCGAATAAAACTTCTTTAAAGTTGACTAAAAAATCTTGTTTTCAGAAACTGAAATTTTGCAATACAAAGTGCGTCCCACCAAACCGGACCACTTCATCGCATACCAATTGCATCGAAAGATGCATATTGTATACCCGGATGTGTGGGCTTTTGTGGAAGTTGATTTGGACTTGTGTGCACGTCAGAATCAACCCGTATCCGAGGAATTTCCCCGTATCACCATTTTCCAAACCAGCCAATTATTTCATGTACGCTCATCACATCACGATAAAATTTGTGCCACTAGACTCATATCGTTTTTCTGGTCTCGTGAGCCAAATCTGATCTAATTGTGAAACGGTTGAACGGATCGCCGTTTTGCCGAACCCACGATCCGACTCAACGGTTGATTTTGTGTACGATCCATCGGAATCCAAAATTAGACATTGTCAACCCCTTGACCAAATTTTATCCTCATATTTTTTTATTAATATTATTATTTATTATTTTATTTTTAATATTTAATTGTCACATATATTGTTATAGGTTATATTGGTTATAAGGACCAATTGGTAATAAAAGAAATTGCAGGGACCTTAAAGAATAAGTTGAGATTTAAATTCTCAACTGCCATATTTAAACTGAACTCTTGGCCGTTTGAATTCAAACAGGATTCGAAATACTCTCAGCAAATCTATTTTAAACTCGAATTGAATCCTCTTCTTATCTCCCTCAGATTTGTATATGGGGGTTTATAAACTCAGAACTCTCGATTTCTTTCTCCCAAAAACCCTAGCCGCCTGCTTGATCTTCTGTCGAAAAGACCAAGAGTGGACACCAGGAAGAAGTCGAGGGGCAGTCAGGTCCTCGCTTCAACTCTAGAGAGGTAACCATTTCATTCTCTTAATTATTGTCAATTGCAAATTCTAAAAGAAGATTGCTAGTTGTTTGACTTAATGCTTAGAACAGAACTCTACTATAGGAGGAGAGTTTTTTGTCTCAGCCATGTGCACGGGGGCATTCGATGGTAGAGTCGTGTGTAAACTTACATTAGTATCAGGTCTCTAGTTATGGGTATCATAAGATGCACCCTTATTAAACCTCTGTTGATGGGTATAGTATAGGATTACTCTGTAACGACACAGGCTTGAATCTGATACCTGGAATCAGAGTCTTTAGTACCAATACTTGCACTCGATATCAGAAAAACCTGTGTACCATCTTATTTGTGTCAGGATTGTACTATATAAACAGTACTAGGAGGCATATGGTGGAAGAAATCGAGTTGAAGGCACATGGTAGGTGCAGTACAATTCCTGTTGAACTTAATAAACAGGTTTTATCTACACTTGTACAAATTAACTTGACACATTACAGGAAGTTTCATGGATATTGTATCAGTAGGAGATTTAGCCAATACTCAGAAGTCGACTTGGCATTGACTGGATGTGGTGGATAGGTCATGTCCAAGATACCAATATGATATCAGATCAGGCCCTTCGTATGAGGAATTCAATTAAGAGCCTGTGCATACTTGTAACCACATGGCCCTATAGGTCCCATACCAATCCCCAAACCGGGTGCCAGTGAGCAAGTTTAGGGTGCACATATCGCCACTAATCCAGGATAGGAGTATAGGGTCTGCCTTTAGTATCTTGAGGGTATGCACAGGAAGGGTACCATTGCGTATCAGTCCTGAAACAAAAGGTATGGCAGGTGTATTAGTAGGAGTGTCTGTTTGTACTAGAGGTAGGAGGGGTGGCTGATAGCATGTATCAGGAATGTTATCATCCTGAGTAAAACTTGTAGGAGAGGTTTTGGTAGAAAATAGGTTATAGAAGAGAATATTGATATCAATTGATATCAGTCTGACTTGGGCTATAGGCATTGGGTGCTCACCGTTGTCGAGTCATAAGAGGAAACAGGTTCAACAAGGAAGACTGTACCTAGAACATCTAGGTGTGCTCTGTTCACCTGTAGAAAAGAAATCAATAGGATGAAAAGGGACATCAGTCCATTTATTTGTTGTTGTATCATTCCCCTTAATGTTAATATCAGTTGTAAACATAAACAAAGTTATGTATGGAGTACAGTAAGAATATTTCTAGTGTTGAGAATCAGTTCATTATCTTGGATGTTTTTGCTAGGAATTGTTATATAGCAGAAGCCGAGTACTTTCATTATATGAGTACAATCTCGTAGCCATAGCATATAGAACACATTTCCTGTAGATTAGAGGGGTCTGCAAAGTATCAGAGTATCTGTATCTCTTGTACATTCAGTACCTTTGTTTCATTTGGTAAAACTGTGCTGATGATGAGGAATGTTTATGATAAGAAGATAGGCGGTAGGGAATTGGCTAGGATGGTATTGGATAGCTGGCAGGCCCTTGTTAATGGACATGATTGACAGATTGAGTTTATCCTGGAAGGTAAGGAAAGAAAAGATGACATTAGTAAACTCAGTTTAAAGGATTTGGACTGTTATGACATTTTTTAACTTGAAAATTGCTTTTAATTAGAATCATTGGCAAATTGAAGATGATATGCTTAGGTTTGGCTATATCAGACCTTTGTTTGGCAACTAATTCGACCTGTTTCCTTTTTGACTCATATAATATTTTGCTGTTGGTTGGAATCATGATTTCTTACCTTCATGTTGGTTTCAATTTTCATTATTGGGTTTTTGAATGAGATGTGTGATTCCAGTATAACAGTTATGAGAAGAACCCAATTCGAGTATTTACTGATATCAAGTATCAGAAGTTTCCAATTAGACATCCTGGAAAACTTAAGATACTTGGGCGTGTCCAAAGTGGTCAGTTCAGTAATTACAGGGAAAATGTTGCACTTAAATAGCCCTTACAAACTAGTAGGAAATATAGAATACCTACCTCATACTACTTCACCAGTAGGAATACATCACAGTAGTAGCAGGGGGGTGCTGCTGTCACGTAATCAGCTTGTAGAAGAACATTACAGGTAATACTGCAATGGGAAGTACCATGACGAATATCAGATTGTTGGGTGCGTGTCAGGCTACTACTGGTAACATTATAGATTAGATAGGCAGGCCAAGGATCGGTTTACAAGGTGAAGTTCTCAGTAAGGTTCCAACCTCTGGTTCAGGAGGTCGAGAACCCAGGTTAGTACTTAAGAGGAATGGACTGAAGCCCTATTCGAATCCTGTATCCATAGGAAGGAATTGGGTGCCATTCATGTGAAACATTGGAATTAAGTGCTAGCTCTTATGGTGCTGAGTTGTGTTCGTGTGTTGCTTTGTTGTCAAATGCTGCTCATTTTCGTGTTCATTTCCAATACTCTGTATTCTCAATTCTACATATTCTCTTCCCTCTTCCAATGGGGAGGTGCCTATGATGCAGCCATTTGACAACAGGGAGAAGCTTAGAATGTGTATTATTTCCATATTGCAATAGGAATGCTTGTTTTGCATAGGCTAACAGTTTCAACATAGGCATATGAATAGATGGGTGTAGCGGTAGGTGGGAGTATAGCATTAGCAAGGGTTGCAAGAGAGACCAAGTTCAGTACAGTGGTGTACTATATAAAGAAATTGTTATTTTGTTCACATTTGCACCATAGGGATAACAGGTATCAGCCAGGAATAGAGTACATTAGTACCTGTAGTCTAGTAATAGGAAAACTAGATTTAAAGCTCAATGGACAAATAGAATAGGAAGTAAACCTAGAAACCTAAAACAAACCAATATATAGCTTATTTTGCACCTTTAATTGTGTATTGATTCCATCAATTCATAAACAGGCTACTTGGATCTTGATACGGATTCTGACCCGTGCCAGCAGCTAAGGACCACAGGCAAGTATACCTTGCCTTTCTACACAGCTTTATTTACATGCACTGTCTATTATTTTATCCAGTTTTCTCATATTGTTGCCATGTATCTTTTCTATCAAACTGGTATATTTTTATCATTGCTTTAGACAGTGTTCACAGTTAGCCTTGTGTCTTATTGGTCGTGCCTTGATTGAGTCGTGCCTCCGTGTCTTGAACCTTGAAGCTAACCTGCGAGTCCACAATAGGGACGAGGGTTAGTAGTTATTGGTCCACACCTGCGAGTCCACACTAGGGACGAGGGTGATGCTAATCTGCGAGTCCACACTAGGGACGAGGATTAGTAGTAGATGCTAGCCTGCGAGTCCACACTAGGGACGAGGGTTAGTGGCATAGGATTTACGCCTGCGAGTCCACACTAGGGACGAGGGTGATGCTAGCCTGCGAGTCCACGATAGGGACGAGGGTTAGTAGTAGATGTTAGCCTGCGAGTCCATACTAGGGATGAGGGTTAGCAGTATAGGGTTTACGCCTGCGAGTCCACACTAGGGACGAGGGTGATGCTAACCTGCGAGTCCACACTAGGGACGAGGGTTAGTAGTTCAAACCTGCGAGTCCACATTAGGGACGAGGGTTTGAGTATTCGTTTCGGCTATCCGTTGACATTATGACATGAGTTCTCTAGTCCTTGTTCAGTAATTTATTTTTGTGTAGACAGTGTATAGATTCGTGCTTTATTCATTGCACCGTCTATTCCGTACTTTTCTCCATGCATAATAAACTGTTAGAAAGGCTCATTTTTATGTATCTTGCTAGTCCTCTGAGGACCTGATGATCTCTTCAGGTTAGCCGAGTTGAGCCAGGAGCAGACGAGAGGGTTTGAGCCAGCATCAGATCGTAGTGCTTGTAGTTGAGGTGGTCAGATTAGCAGTTTATCCAGTCAGATATATTCATGTATTTCTCTACTTTTTCGTCTAATGGTAGTGGATTTGTGTCCACCGAACGTGACATTTGATATTCAGATATATTTATTATGGTTCAGTTCATGTCTTTTCCATTGATCTTGATTGTGACATGATTATTCTGTGGATGAGATATAGTTTACCATTGCCTTGACTTGTGTATAGACAGCGCACTACCGCCGACACTGCGGCGTAGGCTGGGCTTGGACATGTTTCGTATCCGGAAAGTGGGTGCGGGTCGTGACAGACATAACATTGGGTTCATATTGAAAAACTGGATTCATATGTATAAAGTTTGTCGAGTTTAGAGACCATAGGTTCTGGCACATTTTTTGGTGCAAAGTAGGTCCAATGGCGGACACTATTTTGACCCGTCTAGTTATGAGTTCATAGCGGTAGTCAAAATGGAGCTAGAATGTAGCAGTGAACGCAGTGAACGAACAAAATTATCGTTTTGCCCTTGTATCCAGAATTGGACTTTTTGGTAGTCAAACTTAGACAATTTTCTTATGTCGAAAGTATTGTGATGTCTGTTTCAGCATTTGGGGATATTTGCAAGAGTCCAGTTTTTGTGTGCCTTTGATCCGACATGTTGTTTATTTGGCCATTATCGATTCTACACCAGACAAGTACACCTTGCCGAACTTTATAGTATTTATATGTATTTCTTATATTGTTGTACTTTTTTATCTTATTTGATCACATACTTCCTCTGATTCATGTTATTTTTACTTTCTCGTTATCATTATCATTTTCTTATTATATGTTCACGTAGCTAGTTTCTATTACCTCCCTTTACTTATTACAATTATGTTTTGTGCACATGCGCTTTTGTGATTTATCATTACGTATTCTTAGGCCAGGTTCTCTTGACATGATTAACCTGGACTTGACTTGTTGGCTTGACTTGACTTGTTTAAACCCGTAGTTCTAGGTGAGGACCTTGTTATAGACGATGACTATACTTGACCGCTCTCTATTGTGAGCCCCCACCGAGCTGTGATAGAGACTTACTATAGGTTGTGAGCCCCCACCGAGCTGCGATCTATAGGGCCGTTAGCTCCCGCCGAGTTGTGGCCTACCCCAATTTACTCGTAGTCACGTTTATCAGCACGATTCTTGACGGATGCCATTTCCTTTATGTTTCATTCTTGTATTTTTTAGTCTTTATTTCTTTTACTATTCTTGTCTTTCCATGCATGTTATTACTGTCAAAGTAGACTTGTATATTATGTGTTTTGCTAGTCCACTGAGGACCTGGTGATCTCTCCAGGTATTCGCTGAGACTGCTAGTATAGAAGAGTAGAGGGGTCGACGATTGCATTTTCGAGATGTTAGGTACATATCTAGTTGATACTATAGTTATTTCCTCCTTATTTATATTTTGTCCTATATTGACTCATGTTGTTATTATAGTCTAGTCTTTTACAAGCTTCATCTTTCTTCTAGCTTGTTCATGATATATGCATTAATGAGGATCAACTCTAATACATTTATCAATTCTAGAATAGGTGTATTATGGTATGATCAACTTTAGTGCATAGGGTTCGCTATTGTAATTAGTATTCGTGGATTGAGATATAGTTAGCCTGACTTTTTAGGCAGTTATACTTGACCTTATAGACAGCTTATACGTATTCGAGCTGGGCTGGAGTCCACTTGATACATAGCTATCATGTAAACATATTCCTAGTCCTATGTATTTTGGAACTGGATCGTTACATATTTTTTGGTCATGCAGGTCAAGTTAGCCGTTTCGGTTACGTTACTATACCGAGCGGGCCTGTGAATAGGAATAAACTCTTAGGATTCTCAATCCACAACTGTCTTGATAATTCCTTAGAAATTTATCTACCGTTCTTTAGCTTCGTATTTGCTTTTGACTATTTTTTCTTTGCTTTCTCGTACCATTGCCTCTCGTCCATTCCTATTTCGGAGTGATGAAGGATCATACTTTATAGAATTTACCAGTATTCCTCAGGTAGTAGTATAACTTAGTTTGCTTGTTGAATTTTGGTTGCTTGATAGATATGAGAGGATTAGGAATATCATAGTGTCATGACCCGCACCCGAAAGTTCGGGCACAAATACGTGGAACACGTCCAGCCTACGCCACATAGTCGATAGTAGTATGCTGTATAATTCTCAAGTATATCCAAAACTAGGAACATAATATAAATCATGATGACAAGATCTAACTCAATCACAAGTACTAACAGGTAGATATGAAACAGAAAGACAAATCCACAGAGTCCAAACTCGAAAGTCAAGTACAGTAATGTCACGCCCCAGAACCAGAATACTGGAGAACGGGGGCGAACATAGCCAGCTACATATATTGAAATGAAGTCCATCTCGCTATACGGTCACGGCTGTCTAGATATGAGGGTTTACTACAAGCCAATAGTCTCTTAAGGTCAATCCTACTGTCTCAATCTCAAGCAAGTAATACAATTACAAGATGTTTGATCACCAAATATACAATAAAAGGCGTCCCAAGTATTACATATCAGCTGATCATGAAGCTAGTCGTACAAAATGCATGGACTAGCAAGAGTTAAGTCATACATGATCAACCCTAGGATTTGTTAATTATGTTTACAGCCCGTAGACAGACAGTAAGTAAATGTGCATCGAGCTAACAGGTGCTCGTCGGCTAAACGCCTAAAAAGAATAATTTCCAATAGAGTGAGAGAAACAAAATAGAAATTCCACTCGTAGCCCGGGTTCCTTCTAGTCGCCACCATCGGGCTGGAGGTTCGGTAGATCCTCGGGAGCTGCTCCGAAATCTGGCCACACAAAACCAGCTGGATCAAACCCCAGAAAGAGCAAGTGCCACAAAGGAGGCCACGAAATAAGAAAAAAAGCCAGCATATCAGAACATAAGAAAATGAAGGAAAAGTACAAGTAATAAAGAGCACGTCATGACAATAAATGACTAGGGACGTGGAACCATTCTGGGAGCCAGGTTACAACCCATAAACCAAACAAGGACCGGGGTTGTAACCTTTTGCCTGAATATCTCTTTTTCCCTACCCAATTATAGTTAAAGCAAGTAAAACAATCATGTTCAGGAACACCAGGTACAGGGACTAGACAAGACTTAGACCGAGCTAGACATCATTCATTCACAAGCGGCCAAGCAATTACTACGGCTTACTACTTTAACTAACTAGAGTTGTCACAAGCCTAATTACTAACAAGATGCAATGAGAATTTCCCAGTCCCAAGCCCTGCAGACCATCCAGTTATCCTTCCGCGGGTTGAGAGTATGGTTGGGTACATCGCCCCGGAGACGATATACCCTTAGGTGACTTAGAGGGTGCAACACATGACAGTGTGCTGGAAATGTGCTCTACTCGTCGGCAAGCTACAAGTCCAATTAAGAGTGCCTAGATAATGAGATTGCCTGTGACTGGAATTTCTCCATGAACTATAGTTTGATCTAGTCATTAGCCTAATCCATATTCAGTATGAATCCCTGACCGTGGGAACCAGGGAGTCACGTCCTAGACATGATGCAAGACAAGACAAGTGGATTGTACAAGCAAGCAAGCAGGAACACCCACGGTGTCAAGTTGATTATACGAGTCAAGTTAGCTGTCGCAACAACATCAAGATAAATCATGTCAGGGTACTTGTCAGGAGTACGCCACGACGGGCCACTATCATGTCAGGTTGGTCATGTCAGGAGTGCACCACTACGGGTCACTGTCGTGTTATGCTAGTTCATTGTCATACCAAGCCATGTACAATAGTCATTCCAAGCATATTAAGTAAAATCAAGTTCATGACAAAAGGCGTAAGGATATAAAATGGGCGTAAAATATCTAATAAAATATTAATATATAGGGCTATAGAAGAGCCAAGCTTAGAGAAATAAAACCAAAACTCCAAGAGCCAATGGTTTGCACAAGGGGGTCAGGGGTTGGATTGCGCAGGGTGTCAGCTGTGCAGGGTGCCAAGTGCGCAGGGACACAGGGCGCAGGGACAAATAGTGCATGGGCCAAGTGCACATGAGTGAACTGCGCAGGAGTAGATTGCGCAGGAGCAGACTGCGCAGGAATGAACTGCGCAGGGGTGGATTGCGCAGGAGCAGATTGCGCAGGAATGAACTGCGCAGGGGTGGATTGCGCCGGAATGGTTGGCGTATGGGGCTGAGCACAGTTCGCCAAGGGGCAAGCAGCGCGGTCGGCGCTGCACTAAAGAGCGCAGGCCGAGAGGGGGTGCGCAGTCCAGCACTGCGCTAAAGAGCGCAGGCTGCAGCCTGCTACTCCAGGCCGAGAATAACACCAAGAACACCAAAAAATTCAAATTTTCATGTCTTTGTCAAATCAAAGCCAAATCTAGATTTTCAAAGGTCTAGCTTGAGTAAAATTGAATTCTCTTCCACATGAAAGCATTAAAACCCACAAAAATCCAACCATAATAGATCAAAACCATGTAAATCTGAAAATAGTTAAAACCTAGATCTAGAACAATAGAGACTCCAAATCACAAAATATCAAGCACTAATGTTGATCACCATGGCCTAATCTAGCTAATAAACAAATAAAAAGTGGTACTTATTTGGTGGCAAGGTGCACTTGCCTATGGTGTTGGTGGAGGAAGGAAGAAGAAGAAGAAATTAATGGAGGGAAGTAATGAGGAGAGAGAGTGTTAGGTGGGAATAATAAAGAGGGTGGGTTGTGGTGGAATGAGGGTTGAACATAGGCTAAGGTGTTCCAATGCATTCTAAACCAAACCAAACCAAATCAAACCAATTCTCCTCCACAAAATAAACCAAGCCAGGTAAAACCCAATTACGAGAACCAAAATCTGCAAGTCAAGCCAATTACAAGTACATGCCAAAATTCGAGAAAATAAATACAGGTCTGAAATACATGCAAGCTTGACAAAATACGTATTCAGAATATGGGTGTTACAACTCTACCCACCTTAAAAGAATTCCGACCTCAGAATTTAATTAAGAGGCTAGAGAGACAAGGACAAGCTATATTAATCACAGGCAAGCTATAACCAGGCAAGCAATCAGACAATCATACATGCAAGCAAGGGATGGAAAACATAAGGCATAAGGAAGACATTATACCTTACGAGTCAAACAGGTAGGGATATCGCAATCGGATATCATCCTCACGCTCCCATGTTGACTCACCTAGAGAGTGATGACCCCAAGAAACACGGACTAAGCTAATAGTCTTGTTCTTGAGTATCTTCTCTCTCCGGTCCAATATAGACACGGGCCTCTCCTCATACGAAAGGTTGGTACCAACAACCAGTTCCGAATGGTCTAGGATATGGCTCGGGTCCGGGACGTACCGTCGCAATTGGGACACATGGAATACATCATGCACCTCACTTAGCAACGGCGGAAGAGCAAGACGATAGGATACATCTCCTACTCGCTCCAGGATATCGAACGGCCCTATATACCTAGGACTAAGCTTTCTCCGTACGCCAAAGCGAATGACGCCGCGGTTAGGCAAGATCCTAAGAAAAACATGGTCGCCGATAGCAAACTCCAAGGGACATCGATGAGCATCGGCCCAATGCCGCTGGCGATCTTGGGCAACTCGAAGACGATCTCTGATCCTTCTGACCACTTCAACTGTCTGGGCAATCATCTCTGGACCAAGCAACTGCCTTTCTCCGATATTATCCCATGCTAGCGGGGATCTGTACTTCCTACCATACAGAGCCTCGAACGGAGCCATCTGGATACTGGCCTGAAAACTATTGTTGTACGAGAATTCCACAAGATGCAGGTGATCTTCCCACGAACCACCGAAGTCGAGGGTGCAAGACCTCAACATGTCTTCAAGAGTCTGGATAGTGCGCTCTGACTGGCCATCTGTCTGTGGATGATATACCGAACTGAACTGGAGACGAGTTCCCAAACTCTCTTGCAAGCTACGCCAAAAGTGTGACGTAAACCTTGAATCTCGGTCTGAGGTGATACTGATGGGCACACTGTGAAGCATGACAATCTGCCTGAGGTACATCTCTGCCAACTGAGCCGTTGACTGCCCAACTCTAAATAGAAGAAAATGAGCCACCTTCGTGAGCCGGTCAACTATAACCCAAATAGCATCTCGACCAGCTGGGGATCTAGGCAATCCAGTCACAAAATCTATGGTTACATGCTCCCACTTCCATTCTGGAATCGGCAAGGGCTGAAGAAGTCCAGCGGGCCTCTGATGTTCAGCTTTAACCTGCTGGCAAACCAAACACCGAGAGACAAACCGGGCTATCTCCCTCTTCATGCCATTCCACCAGAAGTGCTGACGGATATCACGGTACATCTTCGTGCCACCGGGATGAATAGAATACTGCGAACTGTGAGCTTCTGCCATGACTTTCTGTCTGATATCTCCACTGGGTACACAAAGACGAGAGCCGTGTCGAAGTGTACCATCTTCATAAATGCACAACTCTGGCCTTCTTCCTGCCTCACACTCTGCTCTGAGCCGCTGAAGCTTAGAATCTGTAGACTGCGCCACTCGGATCCTCTCAACTATGCTGGACTGAACCTGTAGACTGGCCATCAATGCCACGTTGGAAGGAAGAACCACTCCAATTCCCATATTCTGAAAATCTGCCAATAACTCTGGTTGCGCCGTTAGGAAATAAACTCCGTCTCTCTGGCTCAACGCATCTGCTACAACATTGGCCTTCCCCGGGTGATACTGCAAATCCACATCGTAGTCCACCAATAGCTCAAGCCATCTTCTCTGCCGCATATTAAGGTCCTTCTGGGTGAAAACATACTTCAGACTCTTGTGATCAGTAAATATCTCCACTCTATCTCCGTACAAATAGTGCCTCCACAACTTAAGTGCAAATACTACTGCTGCTAGCTCCAAGTCATGGGTCGGGTAACTCTTCTCATGGTCACGAAGTTGGCATGATACATAAGATATTACCTTTCCATGCTGCATCAAGACACACCCCAATCCTCTACCTGAAGCGTCGCAATAAACTGTGAATCCTTCGGTCCCATCTGAAAGTGTGAGAATGGAGTCGTTATCAAACCTCGCTTCAACTTCTCAAATGATTTCAGGCACTCTGCTGTCCAAGCAAACTGCACATCCTTACGGGTAAACTGGGTCATCGGCGCTGAAATCCTTGCAAAATCTGATACAAACCGTCGGTAGTAGCCGGCTAATCCAAGGAAGCTACGAACTTCTGCCACTGAGCTGGGTACTAGCCAAGTCTCGATAGCCATAATCTTCCGAGGATCCACTTCCGCTCCTCCTCGAGTAATGATGTGACCCAAGTACGAAATGCGATCGAGCCAGAACTCGCATTTACTGAACTTTTCGTACAACTGGTGCTCCCTAAGCATCTGAAGGACGATTCTGAGATGCTGCTCGTGCTCTGCTTCGCTCTTACTGTAGACCAAGATATCATCCAGGAACACGATCACGAACTGATCCAGGTAAGGCATAAAAATGCGATTCATGAGGTCCATGAATACTGTCGGCGCATTGGTCGCTCCAAATGGCATAACAAGGAACTCCCAATGTCCATACCTCGATCGAAAAGCTATCTTCGGGATGTCCTGCTCTCTGACTCTGATCTGGTGGTATCCTGACCGCAAGTCTATCTTCGAGAACACTGAAGCCCCTCTGAGTTGATCAAACAAGTCATCTATCCTCGGAAGAGGGTATCTGTTCTTGATTGTCACTGAGTTCAAAGTACGATAATCTACACATAACCTGGACGTACCATCCTTCTTTTTCACAAGAAGCATCGGGGCTCCCCAAGGCGATCCACTTGCACGAATGAATCCCTTGGTCCTGAGTTCTTCAATCATCTTGTACAAAATCTCCAACTCTGAAGGCGCCATCCTGTAGACTCGCTCTGATACTGGTGCTGTTCCAAGGATCAAGTCTATAGTGAACTCGATCTCCCTCTCTGGCGGCATCCCTGGAAGTTCCTCTGGGAAGACATCTGGAAATTCTTCAACTATCTGGGGCAACTGCACTGCTGCTACTGCCATCCGCAACACTGGGGAGGATGGCTCCACCGCACCTCTGGAAAATGAAAACTCTGGCTCGCCTGGAATGCTGAAAACAACTCTGCCAACATGGCAGTCTATCCTAGCATACTGGTTCCTCAACCAATCCATGCCTAAGACTACATCATTGTCTGCCATAGGGAATTCTATGAATCTAGTAGGGAACTCTCTACCGCTAACTACGATCCGACATGAGAAAAACACTCGATCTACTCCCACAAGACCATTACCAGTAAGTATATTGAGCCTCACTGATAATGACTCTGGCTCCAATCCTATCCGTGTCGCGAATCGTGCAGACATGAATGAATGCGATGCACCAGAATTAAATAATACTGAAGCTGGAAAGGAGTTGACGAGAATAGTACCTGCCACTACCTCACCTGGTGCAACTTCTTCTTCCATAGCCATCATCATGGCCTGACCTCTAGCTGCGGGTCCCCTCTGCTAGAAACCTCTCTGCCTGCTCTGTACTTGGGCTTGGGTGTACTGCTGCTGGTTCTGCTGATGAAATGCCTGGGCCAGAGGCAACAATGGCCTCGGGTACTGCTGCTGCTGCACAGGTGCTGGCCCCCTAACCGATGGACTGGTTAGGTTGGAAGAGGATGAACTACCCCTATTCGGGCAAGCTCCTATCTTGTGATCTGCCGTTCCACAAGCTAGGCACAATCCTTGCGCCCTACGACAATCTGCCACTACATGGCCTGGCTTCCCACAATGAGAACATCCCATCGCGGAAGTTTGCTTCTGCTTCTGCTGCTGCGGGTACGTCGGGGTCGAATGCTGAACCGACGTTACTGAGGCTGCCCGCCTCGGAGTTCCAATGGTCAAACTTCTAGCTGCGGGGACTGGAGCTGATGATTGGTGCATCTGACTGTGGGACCGCTTCCTGCCTCCGGTCCTATCCACGATCCGTTGGGAGGTGTACTCATGCCTCGTAGCCGCTCTCACTACTGCATCGAACGTCTGGTGCTCGAACTGCTCGACTGCTAACAAGATCTCCAAATGCAGTCCCTGCTGGAACCGCTGGGCCCTATCAAACTCGGTCGCCACCAAGGTGGGGGCAAACCTACTGAGTCTAGAAAACTCAGAGGCATAACTGTCGGCCGTTATGCCTCCTTACTTTAAGTTGGTAAATCTCGTCTATAGGTCATACCGAGCTACAGCATCAAAATACTTCGTCTGGAATCTTTCTCTAAACACTGCCCAAGCAATGGGTGCCACTAATCCCATGGCCTGCGCTGCCCACCAACTACGAGCTAAGTCCAGCAACTGTAGCCGTACCATAGCCACCTTCTCATTCTCGGGTGTTCTAGCTGCTTCCAGAATCATCTCGGTATCCTGAAGCCAAGCGTCCGCGGTAATCGTATCTTCATTGCCGTCGAAGAATGGAGGGTTCAGGCGCTTGAAGCTGTTGGTCGCGCTGTTCCCTGGATGATCGCCTCTGGTCAAAGCATCTGCCACTACCTGGTGTAAGGCATCTCCTCTACGATCTTGAGAAGTCATCAAGTTCCTGATGAGACCTACCAAGGTGCCATCATCCAGCTCGGCAGGCTGAACGGGCTGAACTAGGGGCTCTCCTCCAGTAGGCAAAACTCTGGAGGCTACTCCGGAGTGCTGGGCTTGATCTCCGGGTTGCTGGTCCACATGAAGTGCTCCACTTTGCTGATCGGCGGGGTCAGGTACAGTACCGTTGAGGAAGACGACACAGAGAAACAATAAGAAAGGACCAGGACTGATCAACGATACAAGCATGTAATCAGGGCAAGAATTCCAGGGATTTGAAAATACGGGCGGAGATCAAGGGCGAATACTGATTGAGACATCTATTCGGTAAACTCTCATATTTCTTGATTGACAAGACCTGTATGGGCCACCACTTAAACCATGTCACGCCCCAGAACCAGAATACTGGAGAGCGGGGGCGAACATAGCCAGCTACGTATATTGAAATGAAGTCCATCTCGCTATACGGTCACGGCTGTCTAGATATGAGGGTTTACTACAAGCCAACAGTCTCTTAAGGTCAAGCCTACTGTCTCAATCTCAAGCAAGTAATACAATTACAAGATGTTTGATCACCAAATATACAATAAAAGGCGTCCCAAGTATTACATATCAGCTGATCATGAAGCTAGTCGTACAAAATGCATGGACTAGCAAGAGTTAAGTCATACATAATCAACCCTAGGATTTGTTAATCATGTTTACAGCCCGTAGGCAGACAGTAAGTAAATGTGCATCGAGCTAACAGGTGCTCGTCGGCTAAACGTCTCAAAAGAATAATTTACAATAGAGTGAGCGAAACAAAATAGAAAACCCACTCGTAGCCCGGGTTCCTTCTAGTCGCCACCATCGGGCTGGAGGTTCGGTAGATCCTCGGGAGCTGCTCCGAAATCTGGCCACACAAAACCAGCTGGGTCAAACCCCAGAAAAAGCAAGTGCCACAAAGGAGGCCACGAAATAAGAACAAAAGCCAGCATATCAGAACATAAGAAATTGAAGGAAAAGTACAAGTAATAAAGAGCACGTCAGGACAATAAACGACTAGGGACGTGGAACCATTCTGGGAGCCAGGTTACAACCCGTAAACCAAACAAGGACCGGGGTTGTAACCCTTCGCCTGAATATCTCCTTGTCCCTACCCAATTATTGTTAAAGCAAATAAAACGATCATGTTCAGGAACACCAGGTACAGGGACTAGACAAGACTTAGACCGAGCTAGACATCATTCATTCACAAGCGGCCAAGCAATTACTACGGCTTACTACTTTAACTAACTGGGGTTGTCACAAGCCTAATTACTAACAAGATGCAATAAGAATTTCCCAGTCCCAAGCCCTGCAGACCATCCAGTTATCCTTCCGCCGGTTAAGAGTATGGTTGGGTACATCGCCCCGGAGACGATATACCCTTAGGTGACTTAGAGGGTGCAACACATGACAGTGTGCTGGAAATGTGCACTACTCGTCGGCAAGCTACAAGTCCAATTAAGAGCGCCCAGATAACGAGATTGCCTGTGACTGGAATTTCTCCATGAACTATAGTTTGATGTAGTCATTAGCCTAATCCATATTCAGTATGAATCCCTGACCGTGGGAACCAGGGAGTCACGTCCTAGACATGATGCAAGATAAGACAAGTGGATTGCACAAGCAAGCAAGCAGGAACACCCACGGTGTCAAGTTGATTATACGAGTCAAGTTAGTCGTCGTAACAGCATCAAGATAAATCATGTCAGGGTACTTGTCAGGAGTGCGCCACGACGGGCCACTATCATGTCAGGTTGGTCATGTCAGGAGTGCACCACTACGGGTCACTGTTGTGTTATGCTAGTTCCTTGTCATACCAAGCCATGTACAATAGTCATTCCAAGCATATTAAGTAAAATCAAATTCATGACAAAAGGCGTAAGGATATAAAATAGGCGTAAAATATCTAATAAAATATCAATATACAGGGCTATAGAAGAGCCAAGCTTAGAGAAATAAAACCAAAACTCTAAGAGCCAATAGTTTGCGCAAGGGGGTCAGGGGTTGGATTGCGCAGGGTGTCAGCTGCGCAGGGTGCCAAGTGCGCAGGGGCACAGGACGCAGGGGCAGATGGCGCATGGGCCAAGTGCGCAGGGGCAGATTGTGCAGGAGCAGACTGCGTAGGAATGAACTGCGCAGGGGTGGATTGCGCAGGAGCAGACTGCGCAGGAATGAACTGCGGAGGGGTGGATTGCGCAGGAATGGTTGGCGCATGGGGCTGAGCACAGTTCGCCAAGAGGCAAGCAGCGTGGTCGGCGCTGCGCTAAAGAGCGCAGACCGAGAGGGGGTGCGCAGTCCAGCACTGCGCTAAAGAGCGCAGGCTGCAGCCTGCTACTCCAGGCCGAGAAGAACACCAACAATACCAAGAAATTCAAATTTTCATATCTTTGTCAAATCAAAGCCAAATCTAGATTTTCAAAGGTCTAACTTGAGTAAAATTGAATTCTCTTCCACATGGAAGCATCAAAACCCACAAAAATCCAACCAAAATAGATCAAAACCATATAAATCCAAAAATAGTTAAAACCTAGATCTAGAACAATAGAGACTCCAAATCACAAAATGTCAAGCACTAATGTTGATCACCATGGCCTAATCTAGCTAATGAACAAATAAAAAGTAGTACTTATTTGGTGGCAAGGTGCATTTGCCTATGGTATTGGTGGAGGAAGGAAGAAGAAGAAGAAGAAATTAATAGAGGGAAGTAATAAGGAGAGAGAGTGTTAGGTGGTGATAATAAAGAGGGTGGGTTGTGGTGGAATGAGGGTTGAACATAGGCTAAGGTGTTCCAATGCATGCTAAACCAAACCAAACCAAATCAAACCAATTCTTCTCCATAAAATAAACCAAGCCAGGTAAAACCCAATTACGAGAACCAAAATCTGCAAGTCAAGCCAATTACAAGTACATGCCAAAATCCGAGAAAATAAATACAGGTCTGAAATACATGCAAGCTTGACAAAATACGTATTCAGAATATGGGTGTTACAAGTAATCCTTAAAATAGAGTAAAACTCAATAAAGTTCTGATACAAAAATCTAATCAACAGAAAGTAAATGCTAAACTAAACTAAGAATCCTTCAATGGTACATCTGCTATGGCATCCTCTGCATCCCCAAATATACCATGATCAGCCTCAGGCGTGCCATAGTAAGTGGGACACCAGTTCTCTAAGTCATCACCTAAAAATATATATCCAGTCAAGATGGGAGTAAGTACAATACATGATCTACTATTCATAACATGATAGAAACTATATAACATATAATAAAGTAAGAGAACATAAATGAATAGACGGTAATCATGATTTGACGAATATAGAAACATGAGAAAGAATAATCATGGCATAAAATCAAAGCATGTGATATAATCAATATGAAATGCATAAGTCATAACTATTCTAAGTGCATTTGAAATACGATGTTCTATATATGATCAGCTGAGGGATTTACATAGTCAGGCTTAATCATACGTGTAGTGTATGATTAGCTGTCAGGTACGGTAGCAGTACGGGGTTTGATCACATATATACTAAGGTAGTTCGCGTCCAACTAGTAATCATGGATTCGAATCATAATATAAACAAGGTAAACACGGCAGTATGGAAAACACAGTAATCACGAAATAGAATCCATAAACACTAATCTCATGTAAGAGTTATGTCAATAATCATGAATGTACATCTAAAACATGAAATAGAGTAACTATCAGGAAATGAAAGTGATTATTGCAAGTACTTGCCTTGGGTGTCTGAAGTCGGCGTGCATGACACGAACGTGTCGACACGGAAAGTATCAAAGTCTAATGTCCAGAATATAATAATAATCCCCAAGATCGTATCATCCCAAGTCATAGTCGTCGAAGATCATAAGGTCCAACAATAGCCCAAGATTGTCCAATATAGATAATCTGTAAATTGCCGATATATTCGTAGAGATTGACTACAGTCACAAAAATTACGGAACACACGATTAGATAGGTTGACACGATAATCTAGAGAGGTTGCATGATTTACAAATATATTTATTTTGGAAACTAAAATTTATTAATCAACATATTTGAAGTAAATATTTGGAAAATATAATAAATCATCATAAACCTTTAATTTTTGATAAATATAATTTACTTAGAGGAAGAATTATTTAGCTATCTAATTTGGAAAAAGTTAAATTAAATATTAAATAATACTTTCTAAATCCATTCTCTACAACTAATGGTGTGCATACTGTACATATAACAATATGTATCTATTATACAGTAGATACTAATATTGATTTTATTCAGTAAAGCAATCTAATACATAAAATTTTACTGCACTCAACCCTTAGCCAGCAAGTGCCACGCGACTGACTCTTCAATTCTCGAAGAGGCACACCACGAGCTGGATATTCGATTTTCGAAGAGTCAATTGACACACGTTGAAAGTAGAGGAGAGAAAGAAAATAATAAGTGGAGAAATATTGAGAGCTTCCTCTCTCTCCATTCTTCTTCCATAATTCCCAAAACGAAGACAAAGCAAAGAGTAACAGAGAAAAAAAGAAGAACAAGCGCTCATCGGGCTGTAAATCGCCGGTGAGAGTTCCCCGGTCCTTGAGTCTACTGGCGTTCTTCGAGATCCACGCTGAGCGATGCTACCCGTTGGAAAATCACAGTCTACAGCGGATCTGACCGGAAGAACAGTCATCCTTGTGGATCTGGACCTCCCAAAGTCGATATTGAGGAGACAGAGAGAGGAGGAAGAATAGGAAGTAGGCGGTGGGACATGGCAGCACTTCACCGGTGTCCGACCGGCAGAGCCCGGCGGCGTACGACGACGGAGGCGGCCGTCGGTGAACAGGCTAGTAGTGGTAGAGTAGGAATAAAAATATTTTATAATAAAATATTAGAGAGTTCCTAATATTTTAAAAAGAACAATTGGAGTGCTCTCCAAGCCTTAATGACAGACTTGTAAATTGTAATAGATCTAAGAGCAAATTGTGGAGACTACTAACTAACCATCAACTAACTAATCTAGCAACTAACTAACTACTATACTAATTAGTATTAGTGGCAGCTAACTGATTCCAAAGCCAAAGACTGAAATAGAATGCATTAAAATTAGGTTGTAGACTTCAGCCCAAGCCACGACACAAGTTGGTAGGATTCAACAGAAAGAAGGCTAATTAGGAAAAATAGGGAAGACTTCAGTCCAAAAGACTAAGAGTGGAAATGGACTTCAGTCCAAAACTGAAGGATTTTAGGACATCTTATAATTAACCTTAGTTAATTAGTAGAAATGAGGATAGTTAATTAACTTAATTAATTATCAATACAAGGAGGATCTAACTTAGTTAAGTAAAATAAACGAAATTGGTTCAAACCCTACTATTTATATGTATAACATCATTTCAAAAAGAAAATACAAGGAACAAGGCAGCAAGAATTTTATAAATTCCTAAAAATATTAGTACTAAATTCCAAATATAGAAATATGATTTTTTAGGTAGTTACAAGTCTACATCCCTTAAAAAAATTTGTCCTGAAAATTTGAACATTACTCAAAATAACATGCATACAATACTCAAACAAAAAGATTAGGAAAACGCTCTCTCATCTCGTCTTCACACTCCCAAGTCGACTCGTCCGAAGAATGGTGACTCCAAGCTACTCAGATGAGAGGAATCGTCTGGTTGTGCAGCACCTTCTTGAAGAACAGATGGCAACTCTAGAGGGGGGTGAATAGAGTTTATAACGATAATAGCCAATTAAAAATTAAACTCTTTCACAAGCTGAAAGTAATCAGAGTAAATACGGAAATAAATAAGGAGCAAGAAAGCATACGCAAACACAACCGATTTTTAACCTGGTTTCTCTCGTGGAGGACTAGTCCAGGCATGAGAACTCTAGCTCAGGATTAAATCTACTATTTATGAAATAGTAGTTACACCCTGTGCCTTTTCTTCAGAAGAGCACGTCAACTTCTTACAAAGATCGTAGTGGCGATGCTTTGAATTTTCCAAGCAACTTTTTGAACTCTTGCACAAACTTCTAACTGAAAAGTACTGAGCACTTGAGGCTTATGGAGCTTGTGGCTAGTAGATGAAGAAGGGTATGGATTGTATAGAGCTTTAGAGAGAAGAGAAGAGAAGATTGGATGAATAAAAATGAGAGAATTTATTGCCTATTTATAGGATATTAGGTAGGCAGAATTCGGCCAGAATTCTGGTTGGAATTTTCAAAAAATTGGCCGTTAGACAACTTGCAACCAGTCAATCCTAAAAATTAGGGTGTTGATTTTTAGGAGGCAGAGTTCGGCCCGAACCCTGTGTGGAGGCAGTGTTCGGCCCGAACTCTGTCTCCAGAGCACATAATGGGTCAATGGTCC
This sequence comes from Iris pallida, assembly GCA_029216955.1. Taxonomy (NCBI): domain Eukaryota; kingdom Viridiplantae; phylum Streptophyta; class Magnoliopsida; order Asparagales; family Iridaceae; genus Iris; species Iris pallida. Next base: position 31,745 of record JANAVB010023447.1, on the reverse strand, counting down.
AATTGGCTTATTTGGATTTGTGTGGAGCTTTTGGATTTTGAGTATGGGTATAGGTTAAGTCTCAGATGCTCAGCACAGCTCAGTTTACATAAGTCTAGACTCAATAAAATTGTAAAATACAGACTCAAAAATAACTTGTATTGCAAATCCGAGCTATCGTTTGACTTGTACTGAATGTAGTCTTTATGTGTCGTATTGAATTATCACAAGTATCATGTAGTCAATTCTATCAATATTTGGTTGACTGTGATTTTGTGTCAACAATCTTCCCCATATTGATAATTGACAAAATGATATTTGTATATTCAATATTCATACCTGGACACATTATAGAGCAATGGCGTAGCTCTTCTGTAATCAGTGCCGAGCTAGCAATAGCTCCCCCGTAAACATTGCTTTAATTCTGTTGGCCTGATGAAAATATTCTACCCAAAGCACAGATACATATGCAAAGAATATAGAATATACCAACATTTCTTCCTCTTTTGGCATTTAGCAAATAACTAGAAAAACTAAGAACTGGTAAGCACACCAATAGATAATAGATGAAACTGCATAAAAACCGATAAAACTATGGAATATCTCAAGAGTCACAAATAATAATAAGTCTCATACAACCAAAGTGCATAAAAGTAACTATATCAACTAAAATCCAAAATGCATAAAACATAAACTACGATCCTCAGTAGCAGCAGCAAGTAGAAGTCCATATCCATCATCGAGCTCGTGAAGGCCCAGAGTCGTCGGATGGATCAGTGAAGGAATGACGAGGGTCTACGAAGGTCGCATCTGGATCCAAGTAGCGAATAACCCAAGGGTCATCGATACGATACCCTTCACGACCAGGGTCCCGCTCCATAGGAATAGGCATAGAAGGATGCCGGGACATGGAGTACCGAATATCGTACAGTGAGATGCTGATGGCACTAATCTGCAGGGTGGTCCGGTAATCAAGCTGAGTTCAGCGATCATCCTCTAAGGTGAATCGATCGCGGAGCATAGTCTGGAGTGACTCTAGAGTGGCAGGAGGAGGAGGAGGATCCTATCCAAGAGGAGGGGCATCGGGCTCATCGTCAGAGTGCTCGGACACAACAGGTGAGCCAACTGCTGCCTGAAGCCGCCGTGCGTTAGAGAGGAAGGCAGGGTGAGGTAGGAACTGGCACTCATCAAGAGGTACACAAAAAGCACGAAAGATCATAGGAAGATATAGAGCATAAACCAAGGATCTTGGTTTCTTCCTAGAATTAATCATCCAGTCTATCATGGTACGTGGAAGATTAAATGGAACATGAAAGTGAAGGTGATACAAAGTCGAGATTTCAAAGTAGGTAACGTCTTTGGTGGATCCCGCTTTGGGCAGAATAGTGTTGAAAATAATCCGATAAAGTTCATAAAAATAGGGATTAAGAAACTTGGCCAAAAACTTGCAAGGACGTGTGTTAGGAGTACACAAGTCGTCCTTGAAGCTTTCAAGGGAAGACCCATCGGGAAATTGAAACGATCGAGCTTCAACAAGCTTTTTCCATGAGTTTGGCTCCTGGAGTTCAAGGTGTTCGGCCAAATCGAAATCATCAAAAGAGATGTCAATGCCCGCAACCCGTGAGAAAATATGTGTATCATCATGAGTTAGGTTGCAGTAGAACATTTGAATAACATTGCGATATATAGCCAAGTTGGTGGTGACAAGTTTGTCAAGACAAAGATCATAAAAAAGTGAATCATATTGAGAGAAAATAGTAAAATTGATAGGATGACCCGTAAACACCGGACGTGACCGAAAATCACTAAACCATTTATTTGACGCGTCAAGTGATACAAATATCCGGTCGTCAAATGTGTTTGGGTCAAGTGGACGAGGTGGGTTGAACAACGGGTGGATAGGTGGTTGTTGTTCAACGGGCGGTTCAACACGAGGAGGAGCATTCGAAGAGGACGCTCCCTCGGTTCGAAGTCTCTTCCCTCGATTGAACAATCGTGGAGCCATGAAATAAGAAAGACAATTGAGAAAATTGAGATGGAGAGAAGTGTTAAAATATACCTCAATATAATGATGAACAATGAAGGAGAATGGTGAGAGAAGCCTTCTCCTTGAGTTTGGAGAAGAGATATGCTCTAGGAAGGAAGAACTAGGGTTAGGGTTTGGAAAAAATATGTTTGGAGAAGTATAGAAGGTGGCAATGGAGGAGAAAGAAGAGGAAAACCCGAATATATGTGCAAGGGTTCCAATGGTCGGAATATATATGGACCATTGGATCAAAATTTTGATCAGCGGCTGAGGCTGCTCCCGGTTCTGGGATGGCCAAGCCGAATTCGGCCCGAACTCTGGGTAAGGCAGAGTTCGGCCCGAATTCCGGATTCTGTAGTCAGAACAAAAATCAGGCTAAATTTTTTGATAAAAAGTGAGAGATCAAAAGAGTATGATAAAATATATATATACAAACTTGAGAAAGACTAAATTTGAGAAAGAAAAATTAACGCTGAAGCAAGGTGAAGTATGGAAAATTTGAATTTTAGCATATGATAAAATAAAATGAACCATGTAATAAACAAAGAATTATGCCATAATTCAATATTTTGAAGTTGCCATGGGTTAGCTGCAGGGGCCGGATCCCAACTAGCGGTAGTCCTGAGGACTAGTGCATCGTATCGCTTAGGCTTTTACGCCTTGTTGTCAGAAGGACCCTTTCAGCTTGTACCCATAGCAATTTTATCATAAAAGAATCAAGACATACTCGATATTTATGCAGGTTTATTTTAATTAATAACAACTTCGTCCAAAATTCCAAGTTCATGACAGAGAAAATTGAAATGCTCTTCGGATAATGGTTTTGTAAAGAAATCGGCTAGCTGAGGATCAGTGTTAATAAATTCTAAGTTAATAGTGCCATTTTGCTGATGATCACGTAAAATATGGTGACGTATTTCAATGTGTTTCGTGCGTGAGTGACATATGGGGTTCTTAGTGAGATTTATAGTACTAGTATTGTCACAAAAGATTGGAATGCTTCATCCACAAAATTTGTGCACAACAACGCCCAGCTACAATGTATTCAGCTTCTGTTGTGGATAGTGCGACAGAATTCTGCTTCTTGCTAAACCAAGAGACTAGAGCCTTTCCTAATAAATGACACGTGCCACTTGTACTTTTACGGTCGACCTTGCATCCGGCAAAATCAGCATCAGAGTAACCAATGAGGTCAAATGATGTTGATTTGGGATACCATAGGCCCACTGTAACCGTACCCTTAAGGTATCGAAAGATACGCTTAACAGCGGTCATGTGTGATTCCTTAGGATTAGCTTGATATCTAGCACACAGGCAAACGCTAAACATAATATCAGGGCGACTAGCAGTTAAATAGAGTAGACTGCCTATCGTACCTCGATACTTACGTTGATCCACAGGTTTGTCGCTATCATCTGGTTCTAGTTTAGTTGTAGTAGCCATTGGAGTGCTGATTGGTTTGACGTTGTCAAGGTCGAATTTCTTCAGCATGTCCTTTGTATACTTTGACTGACAGATGAAAGTTCCATTTGATGTTTGTTTGACTTGCAGTCCAAGAAAGTAGTTGAGCTCCCCCATCATGCTCATCTCAAACTCGGTCTGCAAACACATGGCAAATCTTGACAGAGAGTTTTATCAGTAGAACCAAATATAATATCATCAACGTATATTTACACTAAAAGAATAGTGTCTTTGAAAGATTTTATAAAAAGTGTGGTGTCAATTTTCCTTTTTGAAAAACCTTTCTCAAGCAAGAAATTGCTTAGCCGTTCATACCAAGTTCTAGGGGCTTGTTTAAGGCCATATAGCGCTTTCTTCAGCTTGAAAATATGGTCAAAAAATTTATGATTTTCAAAACCAGGGGGTTATTTTACATAAACTTCCTCCTTAATAAATCCATTCAAGAAAGCACTTTTAACATCCATTTAAAATAATTTGAAATTTTGAAAATTAGCAATGCACAAAGCATCCGAATTGATTCCAATCTCGCAACAGGAGCATACGTCTCATCGTAGTCAATACCTTCCTCTTGGTTGTATCATTGGGCTACTAGACGAGCTTTGTTGCGTGTAACTGAACCATCTTCATTTACTTTGTTTCTAAAAACCTATTTAGTGCCAATAATCGAGTGATTTGTCGGTCTAGGAACGAGTTCCCATACTTGGCTCCTCTCGAATTGGTTGAGTTCCTCTTGCATGGCAGAAATCCAAAATTCATCATTAAAAGCTTCTAAAATGTTTTTTGGCTCAATTTATGAAATAAAGGCAGTACTAGCAATAGAGTCTCTTAATGATGATCTAGTAGTTACTCCACGTGAAACCTCACCTATTACCAAATTTTCTGGATGTGACGGCTTGAAAGAGAATTTCTTTGGCAAGCCCTCCACAAAATTGGTTTCGGTGGTAGTATTCATTGGAGTAGAAGTTGATGGCTCAACATCATCATCAAGAGTAGCTACTGTACTGTTATCTTCATCAAAAGTCACATTTGTAGACTCTTCCCCAATTAATGAGCGTTTGTTAAACACTCTATATCCCTTGCTTTTGGCAGCATAGCCATGGAAAATACCATCGTCAGCTTTGGCATCAAATTTGCCTAAGTTGTCTTTGGTGTTAAGGATAAAACATCTACAACCAAAACTCTAAAATAAGAAACATTTGGGGTTCTTCCAAACCAAAGCTCATAGGATGTTTTCTTCGTAATAGGACAAATAAGCACCCTATTTAAAATGTGGCATGCTGTACTGACAGCTTCAGTCCAAAAGTATTTCGGAAGTAAAAACTTATTCAACATGACTCTAGCCATATCGCCAAGAGTCCTGTTCTTCCGCTCCACAATACCATTTTGTTGAGGAGTTCTTGGACAAGAAAACTCATGATCAAAACCATTAGAATCACAAAACTTTTTAAAATCAGTATTTTGAATTCGCCTCCATGATTACTTCGGATTCGAGTAATCATGTAGCCTTTTTCATTTTGAACTTTCTTAACAAAAATCTTGAAAATTGAAATAATATCGCTTTTATTTGTAAGAAAGAAAACCCAAGTAAATCTAGAAAAGTCATCAATAATAACAAAAGCATAGAGTTTTCCATCAAGACTGGCTACTCTACTAGGGCCAAATAAATCCATATGAAGTAGTTGCAAGGGTCTAGTAGTACTTACAGAGTTTATGGAATGAAATGAGGACTTGGTTGCCTTATTCAATTCACATTCGGCACATACCGTGTCCTTTTTGAATGTAATATTGGGCAAGCCTCTAACTAGCTTCTTGGTCGATAGCCTAGATATAGTATCCATATTGGCATGACCAAGATGCTGGTGCCACAGTAATCTTTCATCCTTATGAGCATATAGGCATCTACCTGCATTGTTAGTATCTCTAGACAGATAGAAAATATAAATATTATCCTCTCTTATCCCTTCAAAAGCGATATCTCCTGTTGACCTATCATAAATAAAGCATTTATTTTTTCCAAAGTTAATGTCATATCCATGGTCAGCAAGATGACTAATGCTGAGCAGGTTATGCTTTAACTCGGTCACTAGGCAGACATCCTTTATTACGGGAGAAGGAGGATGGCCAATAATACCATTACCTATGATATACCCTTTTAGGTTGTTGCCGAAGGATACATATCCTTCTCTCTTCATCGATAGTGATGCGAAAAGATTTGCGTCTCCCATCATATGCCGCGAGCATCCACTATCGAGAATCCACTTACTCTTAGTTGAGCAGGGAAGGTCCACCTACATCAAGAGTAGATGTTGTAATGTCTGTTGTTCGTATTACGTATTTGGAATACGTATACGTATTTTATCTTTATTTGCATATCTTCTTAGTTTGGTTTGGCTTGGTTATTCTTGGTTCGGGTTGGCTTGGTTCGGTTTGGGATTGCTATTGGTTCATTATGAACCAAGGGGTGAACCTCTACCTACCACCACCACTACCATTTATTAGCCATTTCATTCTCTCTCTTCATTACTCTTCTTCCATTTACTTCTTCATCTACCAGAGAGAGAGAGAGAGAGGTCTAGGCAAGTGCAACTTGCTTCATGGAGGAACTCAAATTTTATTGCTTCATTCTCTTCTTTACAACATTTTAACTAACTTTAGTACTTGGCATTTTCACTTTCCATGGCTAGATTCTTGTAGATCTAAGTCTATTTATTTTTGGAATTCTTGAGTTTTGATCTACTTAATCTTGTTATTTCCGAGTTTTGATGGTTCCATGTTGTGGAGCATTTCATTCTGCCCCATTTTGACCTATGGAAGTTCGGATTTGGACTCCGGATGAAGGTTCTATGCAGCTTGTTGGCCATGGCTCCTTAGTGTTCTTCTTCTCGAAAATTTGGAGAAGAAGAACAGTACTTGACTTGACCGCATGAACATTTCATGAGGCAAGTGTTCTCCCAGCCGCATGGACTTTTTCCCACTTAGCCGCATATGCGCCCTTGCCTCTCCTGGCCGCATGAACTTGTACTCCTTACTAGCCGCATGAGCCCTTAAACTGACCTGGCCGCATGAGCTCCTAACCGAGCCGTATGCACCCTTCATATCCTGGCCGCATAGGCGTATAACCTGTCTGGCCGCATAAGGCCTTGCTTTCGAGCTGCTATGCATCAGCACCCTTGGCCTCATGAGGCTGAGTCCATTATCAGCCGCATATGTACCCTTCACTCACAGCCGCATAAGCAGCCACGTTGACCCAGCCGTATGGGCTTCTACTAAGCTGCATGTGCCTCCTTCTATACCCCGTCGGCCGTATGGACTTTCTTTCCGTCAACCGCATGCGCCTGACCCTATTAGCCGCATGGGCTGTTCTCTTTCCAGCAGCATGAGATCATTCCTGGCCGTATATGCTTGAGCCGCATGGTTCTCCAATAGCCCTGTGTACTATTATTTATTATTATTTGCCCATGTCTTGATAATCACGAATTTATTTAATATGTTTAGAAATAAGAATTGAGCATGACCTGACAGTGACCCGTAGTGGTGCACTCCTGACATGACTAACATGACATGAGTGGCCCGTCGATATAAAACCCCTAAATTTTTACTATATTTTTTATCAATTTTGGTACTGATTTAAAATTTTTGTATTGTACGTCGCATAGTCGTATTGTACGTCGCACACAAAATTTATTTTTCGTAGTTGCTCGTCGAGTACGAATATGTGCGAGCGTACATATTTTTAAAAATTTTTATATTTATATTTATAGTTCAAATAATAAATATATTTGTATTGTGTTTTGCTTAAAGTTGTGTATTGAGATGACCAAAATCTTATTACTTTTGTATTTATCTATTTATTACTAATAATTTGGAAAACTATTTTATATTCTTTGCATATGAGGTACATTAAATTAAATTCATATATTTTATTTTCAAAATTAATATTATATTTATTATTTGAAAAGATATTTAAAAATATTTATTATTTTCAAAATTATTATATTGGTATTTTGAAAAATATATTTGGAAGTTATTGTGGCCATTTAAATCTTAATTTAATTTTTGAAATTTTTTAAATAGTTAAATATATGAAAATTTGATTTATCCTATTCGATTTAAAACTAGAACTTAATTAGATTTAAAATTGATTTGTATTTGGAATTGGATTTTTATTTGATTTGGATTTATTAAAATAAATTAAATTATAGATTGAGTTATCTAAATTGGATTTAAACAAATCCTAAACTTTATCTTATTGGGAATTCCCACATCCTATAAATAGGCAGGTACTCCTCCAATTCATTATTCATCAACACAAATATTTCTTCCACCACAAGTGCAGTGCCTCGTGTCCGTGTCTGTGTTCCACGTCCCAAATCTTATTCCATCCATTACAAATACATTTAATTCCCCGTGTCGACAATCCCGACACGACAATAATAAATTTCAAAATCCTAAAACCTAAACCTAACCTAGCCGGAATCCCACTGGCTTCTCTCCGCTGACCCTTCTCAGTCAACACGACGCGCCACAACTACCATCATCTTTACCACCGCCATCATCGTTCCCCCGACAACCACCCGCTGCCACCACCATCGCCACGACCATAGTCATCACCCTCACCACCGCATACCAAACCACCACCAGCCTCCTCCGCAACCACGGCGACCCGAACCCGGCCCCAAATCTGGTAGTACCATAGGCGACGCCAAACCATCAACACCTCCGCCTACCCGCCAAACCACCACCACGACCGCCATCACCACCGTCGCCGCCACCGGGACAACCACCACCACCTTCACGAACGTCCGGCCAAGCCCAGCGTCCCCTCGACCGCACACCCACAGAAAAAGAAAATAGAAAAAAATACCCTAACCCTAAAACCTCACCTCCGCGTCCTGCGCCCAGCGCCAGAGACGCACCGCTTCTCCCTCCTCCTCTTTCCGTTGATTCCGAAGCACCGTTCCCTCGCGGCCAGCGCATCTCGCCGTGTGCGTCGAGCGTCGCTTCCCGATCATCATCTTCCGCTGGCCGTGCCTGTGCGTCGAGGCTCGGCCACCGCCGAAACCCTAACTCCAGCCCCTATCGCCCCCTGCTCGCTCGATCCGCCGCGCCTTTCCCCAATACCCCGCGTCCGCCGCCGGTGACTTCCCCAAACCCTCTGCAGCCGCTCCCCCCTCGTTACCGACGACCTCCTTCCGATCTCTTTCCGCCATTCCCCGCGTCGAACCGCCTTCTCTGTGCTCGGCGCCACCCAGCGCGGAGCAGCACTCCGGCGAGTCGCCTCCCCCTTTTTCCTTTCCTCCCCCCTCTTCGCCTCTCTTCCTCCGACTTCCCCGACAGCGCCGCCGGCCGACATGCCGATCCCTCTTTCCTTTTTTTCCTTTCCTTTGCACACTCTCTCTCACCTATTGAAGAGCAGCAGTATCAATGCCTTTTTTTTATTTTTATTTTTTGTGATTATATTAATATATATCGATTATTATTATTGTTTTTATTTTAACATCATACTTAAATCATTATTATTATTATTAATTATATTATTATTATATTATTATTATTATTATTGTTAGTACTGAATTGGTTGTTTTGAATAAATTTTTGTTACTTTATCATTATTATTATTTTTTCTTTCTCAGTGAGTGTACAATAAGATTTATTATTAACACTTCTATTATTATATTACCTTGACACATGTTTTATTAAGTTTGGTTCTTTGTTCTTTCTCCTATTATATTATAATTATTATTGTTATTATTAATTGTTGTTTTCTTAATTGGATTATTTATTTTTATTTTTATTTTACCAAGATCTTATTATACAATATGAATGGAGATTTTGATAAATTAAAATATTACCAATATATTTTAATGTTGTTGTACTAATAGTACAAATTTTTATTTTAATTATTTTTTAACCAAAATAGTTAATTTTGTAAGATATATCTTTCTAACCAAATATTATGGGTTATAGTTCTACAAAATACGGATTTTAGCCTTAGATAATATTCTAGAACTATTTTGGTTCATTTAACTTATTATTATTATATAGGTTCTATAATAAAATACTATTTTGACGAAACTTGGAGTTTTTGCTAGATTTTCAAGTATTAAATTAAATTCTATTTTAATATAAAACCTTAATTTTAAAAGTGTTATAAATAATTTTCTATAATTTTCTAATATTTATTACCCATTCTTCTTTGATTTTCTCCTTTCCATGACCAATCCTGTTATTCCTATTCTTTCGCCAATTTCGAGACTACCTTATGTCCATCCTAACTAATTTGACCCTTCTGGACCCATTGGAACTGTCCGTGCCACTATCTGAGGTCCCCTTGTACAGTTGTTGCACCAAAGTCGCAGATCGTGCCACCTTGATCATTGTACCACACCAGGCAGCTCACCAGGCGTCGCAACAGGCAAGTATACCTTGCTAATTAACTGTCATGTTATTTTTTCATATTATTTATTTTGTTTCATATTTGTTATTTTTATTTGTTATAAACTGCGCGTCCAAGCCACACTTGGGTGCAAGCGACTTTATTAGTCGTTATTTTATTTTATGCATGATGACTTAGTGTTATCGGACTACCTTCTTGTTGGAAGATATCCTCATATCTCCTTTGGCTGTGACACTCATACTACACGGTTTGAGGCATTTTATTAGGGGTACAACTTATTGACTAGCTATCTCTAATGTCGTATGACGGTAGATGATCGTAACTGCTATGACTAAGGTTTTTAGAGACTCAAGCAGTTACAAAACTGGATGAGCCATGGACATGACTTGAACAGTGTGGGATATATTGGGGGAGGACATTCGCTAGTGCGTATGGAAAGCCAAACAGGTAAACTACAGTCTCCGGATGGAACTGTGGCGATATATTTGCAGATGCCCTCTGACGTTTTAGACGTTACAGACGGATACAGATAACTGGATGCCAGTTACGTACACATAGCCTAAAATCCCACCCATGCGCATGAAAATTATCCTCTAAATTGCACATTAGGCGGTTAGAATATCCTTTGCATATTTATGTCTAGTTTATAATTATTTTATTCTGACAGTTCATATTAGCTTGTTCTTCCTGTATCTTGCTACGTCCGTCTGAGGACCTGGTTTTTCCCATGTGTGTGTTCATGTCTTTCGTAGGTATTCTAGCTCTAGCCGTGGTCCTTCCTATTTCTTCGAGGATGATTGCACTTGGATCGTCTTCGCTTCGCTCGCCAAACTTATTTCATTTTTCGTGTATTTCTTTCCTTGTTTGTTGGTAGTGGTGTCGCCCCCAACATATTGTATAAAAACTTTTCAGAGTTGATATATGATATCTTTTTCTCTTAAATTTGTGGATGAGATTAGTCATTGTGGTTTCTACTGTATTTTACAACTTATGTATACATACGAGGTCCATGTATTTTGTATGTATATAGCTGGCATGTCTACGTTCCTAGTCCTACGTATTTTGGGACTGGGGCATTACATGTTTTTGTGGTGGCCCATGCAGGTCAAGATAAATTGTTTGGTTACTTTACCGTACCAGGCAAGCCTGCGTATAGGATTAAAAGTCTAGGATCTCATCCACATACTTGACCTCTTTCCTTGATTTTATCTACCGTTTGACTCATCAATTGCATCTTGCTTGCTTCCTTCTGTCCCTATTCTTATCTTCCCTTCATGCTTGCTAGAGATTGACCCTACTAGTTAGTTGTCCCAAAACACCATTAGTTTAATTCTTTAAGTTGGGTAGAATACCTTATGAACTAGCAACCCCTTTGACCTAGTGACCTATATAACAAGCTTAATTAAATCCTAGAATCTAGAGGACCTAACCCGTCTAGCCAACTAAGGACTTGGACAAAAAGACTATAGGACGACTGTATGACTTAGAATCATTCTACATTCTTTAAATATTAATCTCTCGTGCCTATGTATTTACCATTTTGATTAATGATGCTAATTTAGCCTAGTTTTTGCAAGCTTATTCTTTATCAAGTTTTTTCATGACATATGCTATTGAGCGCTCACTAGCCTATTGTCTAATCGGAACTGGTGCATAATGGTCTGATCAACCAAGTGCACTTTGGTTCGCTTTGTCTATTACTCTACGTGGATGAGGACATAATTAAACTTGGCCCTTACAATCCCATCCACGACTGCCTTGATAATTCTTTTGAAATTATTCGATCATCTTTGAATCACGTATTCGTATTCGATAACGCCTCCTTCGAACTCTATATTGTTTTCGCCTTCACCTATTTTAGGAGGACGAAAGCGTTATATTAGAGGTTCCCCTAGCTATCCTATCTATTGTGACTATTAACAATCAATGTGACCATATCTTTGTCTTAACTACTCGTCCTTTCCCTCGACCCTAAATCTACAATCTTGACTTTCTAATCACTTGAATTTAAGAGTGATTACAATCGTCTTTTAATCATATCCTCAACCTAGACTACAACCATATAAACTTCGAACCCTTCTATCTACCGTTGTGCCTTCTCACCCCTACGAATTCTTAATTTCGAGGACGAAATTCTTTTAAGTTGGGTAGGATGTAAACCCTAAATTTTTACTATTTTTTTATCGATTTTGGTACTGATTTAAAAATTTTGTATTGTACGTCGCGTATGAAATTTATTTTTCGTAGTTGCTCGTCGAGTACGAATATGTGCGAGCGTACATATTTTAAAAATATTTTTATATTTATTTATAGTTCAAATAATAAATTAATTATTTGTATTTGTGTTTTGCTTAAAGTTGTGTATTGAGATGACCAAAATCTTATTACCTTTGTATTTATCTATTTATTACTAATAATTTGGAAAACTATTTTATATTCCTTGCATATGAGGTACATTAAATTAAATTCATATATTTTCTTATTTTCAAAATTATTAATATTTATATTTTATTACTCGAAAAGATATTAAAAAATATTTATTATTTTTGAAATTTATTATTGGTATTTTGAAAAATATATTTGGAAGTTATTGTGGCCATTTAAATATTAATTTAATTTTTGAAATTTTTTAAATAGTTAAATATATGAAAATTTGATTTATCCTATTCGATTTAAAAATAGAATTTAATTAGATTTAAAATTGATTTGTATTTGGAATTGGATTTTTATTTTGATTTGGATTTATTAAAATAAATTAAATTATAGATTGAGTTATCTAAATTGGATTTAAACAAATCCTAAACATTATCTTATTGGGAATTCCCACATCCTATAAATAAGTAGGTACTCCTCCAATTTATTCATCCACAAATATTTCTTCCACCACAAGTGCAGTACCTCGTGTCCGTGTCTGTGTTCCATGTCCCAAATTCTTATTCCATCCATTACAAATACATTTAATTCCCCGTGTCGACAATCCCGACACGACAACAATAAATTTCAAAATCCTAAAACCTAAACCTAACCTAGCCGGAATCCCACTGGCTTCTCTCCGACCCTCTTCTCATTCAACACGACGCCGCCACAACTACCATCATCACACTCCGCTGACCCTTCTTCTCAGTCAACACGACGCCGCCACAACTACCATCATCTTCACCACCGCCATCACCGTTCCCCCGACACCACCCGCTGCCACCACCATCGCCACGACCATAGTCATCCCTCACCACCGCCTACCAAACCACCAGCCGCCTCCTCCGCAACCACGGTGACCCGAACCCCGGCCCCAAATCTGGTAGTACCATAGGCGACGCCACCACCATCAACACCTCCGCCTACCCACCAAACCACCACCACGACCGCCATCACCACCGTCGCCGCCACCGGGACAACCACCACCACCTCCACGAACGTCCGGCCAAGCCCAGCGCCCCCTCGACCGCATACCCCACAGGAAAAGAAAATATAAAAAAAAAATACCCTAACCCTAAAACCTCACCTCCGCGCCCTGCACCCAGCCGTCGGAGACACGTCGCTTCTCCCTCCTCCTCTTTCCGTCGATCCCAAGCGCCGTTCCCTCGTGGCCGACGCATCTCCGCCGTGTGCGTCGAGCACCGCTTCCCGATCCATCCTCCGCTGGCCGCGCCTATGCGTCGAGGCTCGGCCACCGCCGAAACCCTAACTCTAGCCCCAAACGCCCCCTACTCCGCTCCGATCCTCCGTGCCTTTCCCCAATACCCCCGCGTCCGCCGCCGGTGACTTCCCTAAACCCCTATGCCGTCGCTCCCCACCGCATGGCCGACGACCTCCCTCTGATCTTTTTTCGCCGTTCCCCGCTCGTCGAACCGCCTTCTCTGTGCTCGGCGCCATCCAGCTCCGGAGCAGCACTCCGGCGAGTCGCCTTCCCCTTTTTCCTTTCCTCCTCCCCTCTTCGCCTCTCTTCCTCCGACTTCCCCCGACAGCGCCGCCGACCGACATGCCGATCCCTCTTTCCTTCTTTTTTTTCCTTTCCTTTGCACACACTCTCTCTCACCTATTGAAGAGCAGCAGTATCAATGCCTTTTTTTATTTTTTATTTTTTTGTGATTATTATTAATAATATTATCGATTATTATTATTGTTTTGTTTTAACATCATACTTAAATCATTATTATTATTATTAATTATTATTATTATTATTATATTATATATTATTATTATTATTATTATTATTATTATTGTTAGTACTGAATTGGTTGTTTTGAATAAATTTTTGTTACTTTATCATTATTATTTTTTTCTTTCTTAGTGAGTGTATAATAAGATTTATTATTAACACTTCTATTATTATATTACCTTGACACATGTTTTATTAAGTTTGGTTCTTTGTTCTTTCTCCTATTATTATATTTATTATTGTTATTAGTAATTGTTGTTTTTTTAATTGGATCATTTATTTTATTTTATTTTACCAAGATCTTGTTATACAATATGAATGGAGATTTTGATAAATTAAAATATTACCAATATTTTAATGTTGTTGTACTAATAGTACAAAATTTATTTTAATTTTTTTTTAACCAAATAGTTATTTTGTAAGATATATCTTTCTAACCAAATATTATGGGTTATAGTTCTACAAAATACGAATTTTAGCCTTAGATAATATTCTAGAACTATTTTGGTTCATTTAATTATTATTATTTATAGGTTGCATAATAAATACTATTTTGACGAAACTTAGAGTTTTTGCTAGATTTTCAAGTATTAAATTAAATTCTATTTTAATATAAAACCTTAATTTTTAAAGTGTTATAATAATTTTCTATAATTTTCTATATATTTATTATCCATTCTTCTTTGATTTTCTCCTTTCTATGACCAATCCGTTATTCCTATTCTTTCGCCAATTTCGAGACTACCTTATGTCCATCCTAACTAATTTGACCCTTCTGGACCCATTGGAACTATCCGTGCCACTATCCGAGGTCCCCTTGTACAGTTGTTGCACCAAAGTCGTAGATCGTGCCATATTGATCATTGCACCACATCAGGCAGCTCACCAGGCGTTGCAACAGGCAAGTATACCTTGCTAATTAACTGTCATGTTATTTTTTCATATTATTATTTTGTTTCATATTGTTATTTTTATTTGTTATAAACTGCGCGTCCAAGCCACACTTGGGTGCATGCAACTTTATTAGTCGTTATTTTTTTATGCATGATGACTTAGTGTTAGCGGACTACCTTCTTGTTGGGGGATATCCTCATATTCCTTTGGCTGTGACACTCACACTACACGGTTTGAGGCATTTTATTAGGGGCACGACTTATTGACTAGCTATCTCTAATGTCGTGTGACGGTAGATGATCGTAACTGCTATGACTAGAGTTTTTAGAGACTCAAGCAGTTACAAAACTGGACGAGCCATAGACATGACTTGAACAGTGTGGGATATATTGGGGGAGGACAGTCGCTTGTGCGTATGGGAAGCCAAACAGGTAAACCACAGTCTCCGGATGGAACTGTGGCTATATTTGCAGATGCCCTCTGACGTTTTTGACGTTACGGACGGATACAGATTACTGGATGCCAGTTACGTACACATAGCCTAAAATCCTACCCATGCGCATAAAAGTTGTCCTCTAAATTGCACATTAGGCGGTTAGAATATCCTTTGCATATTTATGTCTAGTTTATATATTATTTTATTCTGACAGTTCTATTAGCTTGTTCTTCCTGTATCTTGCTACGACCGTCTGAGGACCTGGGTTTTCCCCAGGTGTGTGTTCATGTCTTTCGCAGGTATTCTAGCTCTAGCCGTGGTCTCCCTATTTCTTCGAGGATGATTGCACTTGGATCGTCTTCGCTTCGCTCGCCAAACTTAATTTTTCGTGTATTTCTTTCCTTGCTTGTTGGTAGTGAACTTGTCTCCGTCCAACATATTGTATAAAAACTTTTCATAGTTGATATTATGATATCTTTATTTCTCTTAAATTTGTGGATGAGATTAGTCATTGTGGTTTCTACTGTATTTTACAGCTTATGTATACATACGAGGTCCATGTATTTCGTATGTATACAGCTGGCATGTCTACGTTCCTAGTCCTACGTATTTTGGGACTGGGGCGTTACAGTCGAGGCGCACTCCTGACAAGTACACCTGACATGATTAACTTGAACAGCTGTTGCGACGGCTACCTGACATGACATGACCTGTATAAATTACCTGGACACCGTAGGCGATTGTGCTTGTACAAATAAACCAGTCCTGTCTTGCATCATGTCTAGGACAGGGACTCCTGAGTACCACGGTCAGGAGTACCTACTGAAATGGACTAAGGACTAATAACTAGATTAATACATTAGTCATGAAGAGATTTTCCAGCTACAGACAATCCCGTTACCTGGGCATGCCTTGGGATCTGTAGCCTGCCGTCGAGTAGGGCACATTTCCAGTACACTGTCATGTGTTGCACCCTTCAAGCTACCTAAGGGTACATACGTTTCCTGGACGATGTACCCACCTGAATTCAACCCTAATCTTTCAACCCGGGTAACCTGGATGGTCTGCAGGGCTTGTGGCTGTGGAATAATCTCACTGCATCTTGTTAGTAATTAGGCCTGTGATAACCCTAGTTTGTTAAAGTATCAAGCCGTAATTCTTGCTTAGCCGTGAATTGATTGGATGGAGTCTAATCAGTCTAGTCTTGTCCTGATCCTGATTACTACATGACCAGAATGCTTGTATTTATTTTACCGATAAATGGTGAGAGTTCCAAGTTCTGTTCAGACGAAGGATTACTACCCGATCCTTGTGTGGTTTACGGGTTGTAACCTGGTTATCTGAATAGTTCCATGGTTATCTCATCGTATATCATCCTGATGTATTTATTTATTTCCAGTTTTTTACCTTATTTATACTCTTGTGCTGATTGCTGGTTTTAGTTCCTAAGTGATGCCTCCTTTGTGGCACTTGCTCTTTCTGGGGTCTGACCCAGCTGGTTTTGTGTGGCCAGATTTTAGAGCAGCTCCAGAGGATCTACCGACCTTCCAGCCAGATGGTGGCCACTAGACGAAACCCTGGCAACAAGTGGGTTATTTTGGCTCTCCCACTTTATTGTAAAAATATTCTTTTGAGGCGTTTAGCCGGCGAGCACCTGTTTAGCTCGATTGTACTTTACTTACTGTCTGCCTACGGGCTGTAACATGATTGACAGATCCTAGGGTTGATCATGTATGACTAAACTCTTGCTAGTCCTAACATTTTGTAACGACTAGCTTCATGATCAGCTGAATATGTAATATTTGGGACGCCTTATTATTGTATATTAATGATCATACATCTTGTAATATTTACTTATTTACTTGCGATTGAGACACTAGGCTTGTTCATAACCTTAGGAGACTGTTGGCTTGTAGTAACCCTCATGTATCTAGACAGCCGTGACCGTATAGTGAGATGGAATCCATTTCATATACGTAGCTGGCTATGTCTTCCCCCGCTCTCCAGTATTCTGGTTCTGGGGCGTGACAGATGTGACCTTTGGTACCCAAGTTCTTGAGGGTCCTGAAAATTTATTTTTCGGAAACCATGCATATATATTTCTATCTACTAATCTTCTAACTCTACATTGTGGTGAAATGTGTCCATGTAATCCATAATAAGTACAAATAGCATTCCTATTTATGTTAGGAGCATGTTGATGATATCTATATGTAGAGTGGTGTGGAGTAGCATGGTGATGATATGTAGAGTGGTGTGGCGTAGCATGGTGATGATATGTAGAGTGGTATGGAGTGGCATGGTGTGTGATATGTGGAGCATGATGATGACTATAACCATAAGCAGTATGATGGTGATTTTGTTTATGTGCAACATAGTGATGATTGTATCTATGTGTAGCATGGTGATTATGTGTCATATTGGAGTGAAAGTTATTTCTACCTGCATGTAGTTTGTGTGCTTTATGAAAGTGGGTGTACATGAAAGCATGATTGCATGTTGCAGGTGTATGACGTGTTGAGTAGTATGAGAAGTGTTGTGCTTTGTGTGTGTCTCATGTGATTGGGTTTGAGGTTGAGCAACCTGTTTTCCCAATCTAATCTCTAATTTCTTAGAGATAGCCTGCAGTTCATTAACCTTAGCATTCAAACCATATATCTTTGTAACAGAAATCTTGTGTCTCCTCTTTTCTTCAGCAAGTTCCGTATTGAGTGTGGTGATTTCTTGTGTTTGTTGTTCAATACGTGCTTCGACATTATGAAGGCTTAGTTTAAGCTTAGACACCTCATTTGTGACTTCCGTGGGTGACGTGTCTCTAATGTTATCAAGCAATAAAGAAAGTCTTTGAATTTCGACTTCATGACTTTTGATCTTTTCCTTGGCATGTTTATATTTACCAATAACCTTTTTGTGATCATCAAGTAAATCGGTGAAAGCATCGCCAAGTTCATCAAAAGTGAAATCATCAAGAGTTTCGTTTGATACCTTGTCGGATGTTACCATTAGGCACATGTTTGCAGCGTCTTGAGGAGAGTCCTTTTCTTCCTCGGAGTCACTGGCTTCGCTTTCATGCCAAATGCTTGTGTTGGCATATTTCTTTGAGGAAGCCTTCTTGTATGATTTCTCATAACGGTTGTTCTTCTTTAAGAATGGACAGTCTTTTCGGACGTGTCCAGTCTTCTTACAACCGTAGCATGTTGGCTCTTCTTCGTCATCTTCTTGTGGTTCCTTCTTTCTTCGATTGAAGCGAAGGAATTTCTTGAAATTGCGGACAAGGAGAGCTTGATCATCACCTTCCGAGTTGTCGTCATCCGTCTCTTCGGGGTCAGCCCTTCATCGGTGAGCTTTGAGGGCGATCTCCTTAGCCTTAGGAGCAGGCTCTTCGAAACCTTTGAGGTCAAGCTCATGAGTCATCATCTTTCCCATCAAAGTCTCCATGGACATAGTTGTGGGATCATTTCCTTCTATGATGGCTGTCACCTTAGGGTTCCAAATCTTTGGTAGCCCCCTAAGTAGCTTGCGAATCTTCTCGTAATTTGTATATTGTTTGCCGAGCGAAGATAGGGATTGATGATGTCTAGGAATCTTGTGAACATTTGCGTGATCGTCTCATTTGGCTTCATTTTGAAGGCTTCATACTCTTGAGTGAGACGACTTATCTTCGATTCCTTGACTTGAGTGGTTCCTTCATGCGTCACTTCTAGAAGTCTCCATACTTCGTGAGAGGTGGTGCATGTTGAGACCCTGTTAAACTCATTCCTGTCTATAGCACAAAATAAGGCATTAATAGCTCTCGCGTCTAGACTTGCTTGTTTCTTCTCCTCGTTAGAATATTTGTCATGTGGTTTCTCAACGAGATCACCATTGACAACTATCCTGGCGGGCTTTTTGTAACCATCGGTGACGATTGTCCACAGGTCGAAGTCTAGCGACTTGAGATAAAAGCTCTTATTTTCCAATATGTGTAGTTAGTTCCATCAAATAGGGAAGGCCTATGAGTGGACTGCCCTTTACCGTGATTGGAAATCAAGGATTATGTGGTTGCCATGGATCAGCTCTAGGATGTTAGTCCTTGTTGAGAGAACCGAGCTCTGATACCAATTAAAGAACAGATGGCAACTCTAGAGGGGGGTGAATAGAGTTTATAACGATAATAGCCAATTAAAAATTAAACTCTTTCACAAGCTGAAAGTAATCAGAGTAAATGCAGAAATAAATAAGGAGCAAGAAAGCATAACGCAAACACAGCCAATTTTTAACCTGATTTCCCTCGTGGAGGACTAGTCCAGGCCTGAGAACTCTAGCTCAGGATTAAATCCACTATTTATGAAATAGTAGTTATACCCCGTTCCTTTTCTTCAGAAGAGCATGTCAACTTCTTTCAAAGATCGCAGTGGCGATGCTTGGAATTTTCCAAGCGACTTCTTGAACTCTTGCACAAACTCCTAACTGAAAAGTACTGAGCACTTGAGGCTTAGGGAGCTTGTGGCTAGTAGATGAAGAAGGGTATGGCTTGTATAGAGCTTTAGAGAGAAGATAAGAGAAGATTGGATGAATGAAAATGAGAGAATTCATGGCCTATTTATAGGATATCAGGTAGGCAGAATTCGGCTAGAATTCTGGTTGGAATTTTCAAAAAATTGGCTGTTGGACAACTTGCAACCAGCCAACCCTAAAAATTAGGGTGCTGATTTTTAGGAGGCAGAGTTCAGCCCGAACTCTGTCTCCAGAGCACAGAATGGGTCAATGGTCCAATTGGCTTATTTGGATATGTGTGGAGCTTTTGGATTTTGGGTATGGATATAGGTTAAGTCTCAGATGCTCAGCACAGCTCAATTTACATAAGACTAGACTCAATATAATTGTAAAATACAGACTCAAAAAATAACTTGCATTGCAAATCCGAGCTATCGTCTGACTTTTACTGGATGTAGTCTTTATGTGTCGTATGAATTATCACAAGTATCATGTAGTCAATTCTATCAATATTTGGTTGACTGTGATTTTGTGTCAACACTTCTTTCGACGATCGACAATCCCGATGGACTGCTCCTGATAAGTGAGGCTAGGACCCCCTTTGACCTCTAAATGGTCGATCACATGAGTAGGGCCAGAAATATAATGCCTCAGCTGCGACACATAGAACACGTTGTGCACACCTCCAAAGTAGCTGGTAGGTCAAGTCGGTAGGCGACATCCCCGATCTTCTCAAGAATACCGAAAGGCCCAATAAATCTCGGGTTAAGCTTTCCGCCTTGACCAAAACGTATAGTGCCATGTGTTAGAGAAATCTTCAGGAAAGTCCAATCTCCCACCTAGAATTAAAGACAAAACTTAGATTAAAAACCCTAATCAATCACTAAATCAAAACTACAATCACAACTTATTACCTTAAACTCAAACGGCCTTCACTGGCTATCAGCCCAGTGCCTCTGTTTGTACTAAGCCACACGAAGTCTCTCTCTAATCTGCTTCACCTTATCTGCAATATCTACAACCATCTCGGGCTCCAATAAGGCTCACTCTCTTACGCCATCCCAAGACAATGGAGCACCTTCAACCATATAAAGCTTCGAAAGGAGTCATCTCAATACTGGCTTGGTAGCTGTTATTGTATAAAAACTCCACCATGTGAAAATAATCCTCCCAAGAGCCTCTGAAATCTAGCACAAGTCCAAAGCATGTCCTCGACGGTCTGAATAGTCCTTTTCGACTGTCCATCAATCTGACGACGATAAATAGTACTGAGTTTGAGCTGAGTGCCCAAACTAGCCTATAAGCTCCTCCAGAAGTGAAAAGTAAATCTGCTATCCCGGTCATATACAATGCTCACAGGTACCTCATGCAATCAAATAATCTATCTTACATACAACTCTACAAGCTTCTCCATGGCCAGTCCCACTTTGAGTGGTATGAAGTGGGCCGATTTGATCAACCTATCAGCGATGACCCAAATCGTATCCTTCCTTCCAAGAGTAAACAGAAGTCCAAAAAAAAATCCATAGTGATATGTTCCCACTACCACTCTAAAATTAGTAATGGTTGAAGCAAACCACCTGGTCTCTGCCTTTTGTCTTTGACCTGCTGACACACTAAGCATCTAGAATAGATGCGTGCCACTTCCCGCTTCATTCCACACCACTATACATGATCTCTCAAGTCCTTGTATATCTTGGTAGCTCTAGGATATAGAATACTGAGTGCAATATGCTTCCTGCATCACTTTTTTCCGCAGACCACCACTCGGCACACATAGCCTAGTCCTATGCCTTAAAGAACCATCTTCAACAATAGAGAAATCATCAAGCAAACCAGCCTACACATGAGCTCGAAGACGTCTCAAGCCCACATCCTGGTACTGAGCGTCTCTGATTCTGTCCATCATTCTTGACTGAATTTGTATGCCCATCATCTGCATCTCGATCCCGGGAATCACAACCTCAATACCCAAACTCTTCAGATCTTTTAACAAATATCGATCTCTGGTTAGGAACATGGCTACGGGATAACAGCTAAGTGCATCCGCTACCATATTTGCTTTTCCAGGATGGTACTGCAATAAGATATCAAAATCTTTCATCAGCTCCAGCCATCT
The DNA here is from genome assembly GCA_029216955.1 of Iris pallida. Classification (NCBI taxonomy): domain Eukaryota; kingdom Viridiplantae; phylum Streptophyta; class Magnoliopsida; order Asparagales; family Iridaceae; genus Iris; species Iris pallida. The sequence goes on along the minus strand of JANAVB010023447.1, from coordinate 9,798 downwards.
ACATTGCCTCATATTCAACTTCTTCTGGGTAAAGACCTACTTTAGACTTTTATGGTCTAAATATTTCCACCCTCTCACCATAGAGATAGTGTTTCCATAACTTTAAAGCAAAGATTACTGCTGCAAGCTCTAAGTTATGAGTGGGATAATTCTTCTCGTAGGGTCATAGTTATCTTGAAGCATAAGCAATGACTTTCTTATTCTTCTCCAGTACACAACCTAAACCCTTTCCTGAGGTATCACTATAGAGAGTAAAACCTCAGTCCCTGATGGCAAAACTAGATTAGGTGTTGTGGTCAATCTCTTCTTCAGTTCTTCAAATGTAGCTTGGCACTCCTTAGGCTATACAAACTCCACGTCTTTTCGTAAGCCTAGTCATCGACTCTGCGATCAGGGAGAAGTCCTTCACAAAGTTCCTGTAATATCTAGCTAATTCTAAAAAACTTCAAATTTCTGCTACTGAGCTCGGAGTAGTCCAAGACTCAACTGTAGCAATCTTTTTCGAATATACTGAGATACCCTCACTAGTTATCACATGTCTGAGAAATTCCACTTTGTCTAAGAAAAACTCGTATTTTGAGAGTTTCCATAAAGCTGTTCCTTCCAGAGAGTCTCTAACACTATCCTCAAATGCTCTTCATGCTCCTCTGGGGTCTTCGAGTATATAAGAATGTCGTCAATGAACACCACTACGAACTTGTCCAGGTATTGATGGAGTACCTTATTCATCAAGTTCATAAAGACTGCCGGTGCATTTGTCAACCAAATGGCATCACCAAGAACTCGTACTGGCCATATCTTGTCCGAAAAGCATTTTTCGGAATATCTTCCTTCTTCACTTTCACCTGATGATAGCTAGACCTCAAATCTATCTTTGAGAACACCCTAGTGTCGCTCAACTGATCAAATAAATCATTGATCCTCGACAGTGGGTATTTGTTCTTGATAGTGTGGTTGTTCAAAACCCTGTAGTCAATGCACATACGTACCGTCCCGTCCTTTTTCGGCATAAATAATACCGAAGCACCCCAGGGTGATGAACTTGATCTGATGAACCCTTTCTCCAGCAATTCATCAACTTGCTTCTTCAGCTTAACCATCTCATGGTTATTAACTCAATAAACATTTTTAGCCAGCGATTCAGCTCCTTGGACTAAATCTATAGTGAATTCTATCTCTCTATCAGGCAACAATCCTGGTAATTCTTCTAGAAATATGTCAAAAAATTATGTAATAATAGGATGAGGCAACTCTTTGTCTTCTACCATATCTCCACACAGAATATCATGATTCATCTCCACAGCTGTCCTGGCAAATTCAAACACAGTCTCCCCCGGAGGACTGAATAGTATATGTCCTCGATGACAGTCAATAGAAACATAGGTGGTACTCAACCAATCCATCCCGAGTACGATGTCGAAACTCGAAAGTGGCATTACGAGTAGATCAATGTACAATTCCCTTCCTTCCAGGGTTATGCAGCGCTAGACAGAGATCATTAACTAAGAGAATCCTTCCGCTAGTCATGATCTTGCAATTTCTATCTAAAGGTGTTGCTACAATATTGTGTTTGAATACAAAAGCTATAGATATAAAAATATGTGTGGCTCCTGAATAAAAAATGCAATAGCTGAAAATGAATCAAGAAGAATAGAACCTGTAATCACATCACCAGGAGCCTCAGTCTCCTCAACAGTAGTCATAGTGAAGACCTTGCCCTTCCAAGGCACTTTCCTTTGCTGATGTCGGGCAAAGTGCTTCTACTGAGTGGGAAGAGGTCCTCTCTGCTGCTGTGCCACATGTGGCATAGCTGGATGAACATGGGTAGGAGCTATCCCCGAAATAGGATGAGCTAGTGGACACTCCCTCAGCTGATGCGCATCCGATTCACAGTACAAGCTCATTCCAGCATCTTCCTACAATTCTTCCAGATGTGTCCCGACTTGCAGTAGCCACATAGTTAGGCCGAGTGATTCTGCTTCTGAGACTGCTGCTGTATAGGGGCTCTAACTAGCTGCTGGGGCTAGAATGTCATCTGCTGAAACTGAGGATGCATCGTCGGCCCAGGGTTATTAATATCCCCAAAAGTTTCCTGGTCCCTCTTAGACCTAAGATCATGATTAACCTCAATCCTCTACACCTCCGCTAAGATCCCAAAAAGTAGTAGTGCTCGAAGAGATGTGAACTTAGATATCTCTGGCCAAATCACGACGAAATCTGCATGCCTTGTCCTTCGTCTCCTTGACCATATACTCTGTAAATCAGCTCAGCCTGCCGAACTCTGTAGCATACTCATCAATCGAAAGTTTGCCATGCACCAAATTCTGGAACTGCACTTCCAGAACTCCTTCTGTAATCTCTGAATAGAACTTCTTCTTGAAGAGGTGCTTGAACTAGTTCCAAGTCAGATGTAGAACTGGTAGTCGAGGCTCATTCCTGAACCATGTATGGGCAATATCCTGAAGTTGTAGTCCATACTTAATCTGTAGATCCCTGGGAATCCTGTCAACTCTTAAGATATGCTCGATGTCCTTGAGCCACTTGTGAGCGTATAAGATTCCCTCAGTGCCTTTAAAAATTTAAGGAGCCATCTTCTTGAATTCTAGAATATCTCCTTCCTTCGAGTTAGAGTACTACTGCTGCAGCTTTGACTGCTATGGAGGAGCAGCCCTCTCAAGAGCAGCTAGGGCTAACTGATATGCCTTCTCAACACTCTCCCGCATAGTTACATTACTCTCCTTGAGACTCAGCCTGAATCTGCTGGGACTCATCCTGAATCCGCTGAGACTCCATCATCCCTCGGAGGAAGCTAAAAATCTATACACTGTAAGTAGGCACACTCTCGAAGGACAAAGACATATGTGTCCCTTATTGAGATGGAGGAGAAAGACTCTCCGATGCAGCTGACGTCACCTCCTGAACTGTAGGAAAAGTAGAAGGTAGAGGAAGAGTCTCAGTCACTATCTTCTTCGAAGATCGAGAATACGACGATGCCGATCGCTCAGAAGCTGCAGCTGCTCCTAAGCCATGAGATCGGGTCTTCAGAGGTATTCTAGAAAAATAGGATAGAATTAACAAAAATCCTAAATATGGCACAGATAAGATTATTCAAGAAGGACAACAAATGAGATAGATATTAATCAGAATAGATTAGAATAATCAAATTCGAGCAAGAATAAAATTCCTATCTTATGATTGGGTATCCTATTCCTATCACTTTGTTGCAGGCATAGTGATACTCTAATCCTAAGGACCACTATGACATTGCATTAACTTGCGAAGACTGACCTGCATGGGCCACCATAAAAATGTGTCACGACCCACACCCGAAAGTTCGGGCACGAATATGTGGAACACGTCCGACTTACGTCGCAGAGTCGGCGGTAGTACGCTATCTAATCCTCAAGTATATCCAAATCTAGCAATAAAATGTAAATCATGATGACAAGACCTAACTCTATCACAAGTACTAACAGGTAGATATAAAATAGAAAGACAAATCCACAGAGTCTAAACTAGAAAGTCAGTACAATAATCCTCAGAAAGAGTACAACTCAATAAAGTTCTGATACATAAATCTAATCAACAGAAAGTAAATGCTAAACTAAACTAAGCATCCTCCAGTGGTACGTCTGCTATAGCATCCTCTACATCCTCAGAGATACCGTGATCAGCCTCAGGTATGTCATAGTAAGTGGGACACCACTTCTCTAAGTCATTGCCTTAAAATATTTATCCAGTCAGGATGGAACCAAGTACATACATGATCTACTATTCATAACATGATAGAAACTATATAACATGTAATAAAGTAAGAGAACAGAAATAAATAAACGGTAATCATGATCTGACGAATATAGAAATAGAAAAAAGAATAATCATGGCATGAAATCACAGCATGTGGCATAATTAATATGAAATGTATAAGTCATAAATATTCTAAGTGCATTTGAAATACCACGTTCGATATGTGATCGGCTGAGGATCTACATGGTCAGGCTCAGTCATACGTGTAGTGTATGATTAGCTATCACGCACGGTAGCAGTACGGATTTTGATCATATATACTAAGGTATTTTGCGTAACTAATAATCATGGATTCGAATCATAATATGAACAAGGTAAACATTGATGCATAGAAAACACAGTAATCATGAAATAGAATCCATAAACACTAATCTAGTGTAAGAGTGTCGATAATCAAGAATGTACATCTAAAATATGAAATAGAGTAACCATCAAGAAATGAAAGTGATCATCGTAAGTACTTGGCTCAGGTGTTTGAAGTCAACGTGTGCGACACGAACATGCCGACATAGAAAGTATTAAAGTCTAATGTCTAGAATAATAATAATCCCCAAGGTCGTATCATCCCAAGTCATAGTCGTCGAAGATCATAAGGTCCAACAATAGCCCAATATTGCCCAATATAGATAATTCGTAGATTGCCGATAGATTCGTAGAGATTGAGCACCTAAAAAAATTAGAAAACGCGTGATTAGATAGGTTGACACGATAATCAAGAGAGGTTGCATGATTTACAAATATATTTAATTTGGAAACTAAAATTTATTAATCAACATATTTAAAGTAAATATTTGGAAAAAAATAATAAATCATCATAAACCTCTAATTTTTGATAAATATAAATTACTTAGAGTAAGTATTATTTTAGCTATCTAATTTAAAAAAGATTTAAATCAAATATTAAATAATACTTTCTAAATCTATTCTTGTAACTAATGGTGTGCATATGTACATATAACAATATGTATCCATTATATACTAGATGCTAATATTGATTTTATTCAGTAAAGTAGTCTAACATAAAATTATACTGCACTCAACCCTTAGTCAGCAAGTACCATGCGACTGACCTTTCAATTCTCGAAGAGGCACAACACAAGCTGGCTCTTCGATTTTTGAAGAGTCAACTGACACACGTTGAAAGTAGATGAGAGAGAGAAAGGAATAAGTGGAGAAATATTGAGAGCTCCCTTTCTCTCCATTCTTTTTCCATAATTCCCAAAATAAAGATAAAACAAAGAGTACCAGAGAAAAAAAGAAGAAGAACAAGCACTCACCAGGCTGTGAATCGCTGGTGAGAGTTCCCCGGTGCTCGAGTCTGTTGGCATTCGTCGAGATCTACATTAAGCGATGCTACCCATTAGGAAATCGCAATCTGCAACAGATCTGACTAGCCGTCGCGGATCTGGACCTCCTGAAGTCGGTAGTGATCATCGGAGTCAAAACTCTACAGAGAATGAGAGAAGGAGATGATCTAGAGGAAGGAGACAGAAGAAAGAGATAAAGGAGACCGAAAGAGAGAACAACTCACCAAGACTCGGTGGCGGCTCGACGAAGTAAATCTGAGTTGGCTAGAGGTAGTTCGTCAGCGAGTAATGGGTTCAGTGGTAGTTGTGGGTCATATAGTGGTCAGGTGGACCTAGATCTAGGTGGTGGTAGGGTCGGGACTGGTGAAGGGACCGGTGGTGGATTGTGGTAGTTGGAGGACTTGGGTGAATAAGTGGTACAGTAGTGTTGGTGAATAGAGGGCGGTGGTATCGAGTCAATGTGGTGGTGGGGCAGAGCTGGTGGTCGGCTGGTGAGAGAATGGTCGGAGATGCTGGTGGTCGAAGGAGTTGGGTCGCGATGATGACGGATGTAGTGGTTGTAGCGGTGGTGACGAGACAAAGAGGGAGGAGGAAGAACATGAAGTTGGCGATAAGACAGGACAATACTTCATCGGAGTCCGGCCGGCGGAGCTCGATAGCATGCAGCGGACAAAGGCGGTCGTCGATGAATAGGATGGTGGTGGTAGAGTAGGAATAAAAATATTTTGTAATAAAATATTAAGGAGTCCCCAATATTTTAATAAAAATAATTGGAGTGCTACAAGCCTTAATGGCAAACTTGTAAATTAGAATAGATCTAAGGGCAAATAGTGGAGACTACTAACTAACCACTAACTAACTAATCCAGCAACTAACTAACTACTACACTAATTAGTATTAGTGGCAGCTAACTAATTCCAAAGCCCAAGACTGAAATAGAATGCATTAAAATTAGGTTGTAGACTTCAGCCCAAGCCTACGACCCAAGCTAGTAGGCTTCAACAGAAAGAAGGTTGGTTAGAAAAAATAGGGAAGATTCAGTCCAAGAGACTAAGAGTGGAAATGGACTTGAGTCCAAAACCGAAGGATTTTAGGATAGCTCATAATTAACCTTAGTTAATTAGTAGAAATAAGGATTGTTAATTAACTTAATTAACCATCAGTACAAGGAGGATCTAACTTAGTTAAGTAAAATAAAAGAATTTGGTTCAAACCCCACTATTTATATGTATAACATCATTTCAAAAAGAAAATACAAGAAACAAATGTAGCAAGAATTTTATAAATTCCCAAAAATGTTAGTGCTAATTTCCAAATATAGAAATATAATTTTCTAGGTAGTTATACATAGGTATATAGTGATATGATTTTTGCAATTAGTGGACAAGGGTTATAAATTTTTATGGAATCATGTGTTTGATGGGATAGTGTGACTAAAGGTGGGTAGATGACCTCAAGGCACAATGTGATTCATTAGTACTGAATTAATGATTGAAGACGTATTTGTGAATTTAAAAACTTGAGAAAGGGGATTTGGTTGTAATTTCAATTTTGAGGAGGTTTTATAAGATATAATCTTGTGTTTAGGGAAAAATTTTTAGGTAGGTAGAAGTTTGTTGGAGGTCAAATTAGAAAGGAAAATTTATATTTTAGAGGTATAACACTTAGATGATGATTGAGAAAAGACTATCAAGTAAAATAATATTAAAATAATTTAGTGCAATTGAAATTTTGAGAAAAAAATTGTATTCAAATTTGGAAGTCTATGGAATTTTACAAATTAAAATTTGAAAGATGATCTATCGAATAATTTTGATTACTAATATTTGGAGGAGACTAAGGGAATAATTGACTTGCATTTGAAAATTTGAAAGGTTTAAGGAATATCAATGAATTCAATTTTGAAATATTAGAATGGTTAAAGATTATTATTACTAATTGATTTTTGTATTTAAGGCTTGAATATAAATATAGGATGAAACCTTTAAGGAAACTAGTCGATAGTTTGAAAAGTTAAAGAGGATCGATGATAAAATGGTTAAGGGACTAGTAATTAAGTTCTTAGCTTGATGGTCAAGGAGGACAAGCCTTCAACATGATCATTCCAAGATCGCCATCACCAAGAGGAGGGACTAGAGGTAACCATTTATAGTTTATGTAGGAACATTGTATAGGAAAATTGTTTAAGATTAATCGTTACTAGCTTGATTTGGAGAGACCTTAATGACATAAAGTACCTCTTTGAACTATTCCTAGTTATTTTGGTGAGCCTTATTTTAATATCGAGGAGAAAAATTCTTTTAAGGAGGGTAAAAATGTAAAACCCCAGAATTTTAGTTTTTTTTTTTGTAAATTATTTAATTTAAATTGTGTTTTTAGATTTTATAAACATTTTTTATCATCAAATATCTATTATTATGTATGGCCTTAATCATGGTTAAGTTTTGAGATGCATATCGACTAGGAATTTTGGTATGACCAGTGTAGTTGTGTGCTTGACTAGTACATTAGTCATAATTGGAATGGCCTGGCCATATTTATGTCCCTTGTATGGAAACAAGTTAAGTCAAGGCTTAACCCCATAATAAGTAATTAATTAATTATTAAGACCCTTTGATTTTTAGGAGACCCGGTTTTACCAAACTAGTCCGAATTTGATCGTTCCAAACCAAAGCCCATGTAGTCGGGTAGTGCATCTAAAGACATCTACATAGAAGTATATTGTACATATGTATTGGTGATCTATTTTAAAGGTCTATTATTTATTTTCATAAATAATTGTTATGTATAAATTTATTTGTTAATTTCTATTAAATATTGTTTCGGTTAGTTGATTAGAATAGCATATATAAATTAGATATACATATATGGATATATATGTGTGTATGTGTGTAGGTGTGTGTGTGTGTGTGTGTGTTGTGTGTGAGGGTATATATAAATAATTATATGTATATATATAGTTTTTATTAATTTTAGATCTCTTTAGATTTAGCTATTAATGGAAATAATAAAAATAAGAAGCTATCCCGACCACACAGCGTCGCTACTACCAGCCATCCCCTGACACCCCGACGATCACATCGACCACCGCCAGCGCCACCCTTGGTCGCCCGAACCGCCGCCCGAACCCCTGCCCGTGCGTGCGTAGTGCATCCCGACCCCCTACTTCACAGGTATATATCTCACCCTCCTTTATTTTATTTTATGAACGATTTCTTCGTACATGCTCATAACATCACCCTTTAGGATCCCCTTCAAGTAGAATGATTTTTGGAACCCTGCATTGAGCGGAATGTCGACTCAAAGTTGACAAAAAACTTGATTTCAGAACTGCACGAAAATAGTCCAACCACTCTACATTGCACTCAATTTTCTTCCAAACCATGCACATTTCAAATATCTATTTGAAAGAATTTATTGACAACATATAGGACAGAAAAAATTACTTTTATTTTTAAATAACTTGATGTAATCATCGAATAAAACTTATTTAAAGTGAACTAAAAATCTTATTTTTAGAAACTGAAATTTTGCCAAACGAAGTGCACCCCGCCAAACCGGACCACTTCGTCGCATACTAATTGCATCGAAAGAGCGTATGGTATACTCGGACGTATGGGCATTCGCGGAAGTTGATTTAGACGTGTGTACACGCCGAAATCAACCTGTATCCGTCGAATTTCCCTGTATCGCCATTTTCCAAACTAGTCAATTATTTTGTGCATGCTCATCATATCATGATGAAATTTGTGTCACTGGACTCGTATCGTTTTTCTGGTCCTGTGAGCCAAATTTTGTCTAATTCTGAGATGGTTGACCGGATCGCTGTTTTGGTAGGCCCACGATCCGACTCAACGGTTGATTTTGCGCACGGGCCATCAGAATCCAAAATTGAACATAGCGTTGGGTTCATATCAAAAACTTGACTCGTAGATATATAATTTGTCGAATTTAGAGATAGGTTCTGGCACATTTTTGGTCCAACGACGGATACCGTTTTGATCCAAAATTACCGTTTGCCCCTGTGTCCAGAATATGACTTATGGGTAGTCAAACTTAGACATTTTTCTTATGCCGAAAATATTATGATGTCTGTTTCAACATCCAGAGATATTTACAAGAGTTCAGTTTTTTGTGCCTTTGATCTGACAGGTTGTTTATTTGGACGTTATCGATTCTACACCAGGCAAGTACACCTTGCCGAACTTTACAGTATTCACATGTATTTCTATATTGTTGTTACTTTTCTGTCTTACTTGATTACATACTTCCTCTGATTCATGTTATTGTTACCTTCTCGTTATCGTTGTCATTTTTGTTATACGTGCACTTAGTTAGTTTCTATTTTCTGCCTTTACTTGTTACGATTATCTTTTGTGCACATGTGATTTATCATTACGCATTCTTAGGCCATGTTCCCTTGACATGATTAACCTAGACTTGACTTGTTTGACTCGTAGTTCTAGGCGAGGACCTTGTTATAGATGATGACTATACTTGACCACTCTCTATTGTGAGCCCCCACTGAGCTATGATAGAGACTTATTATAGGTTGTGAGCCCCTATCGAGCTGTGATCTATAGGGCCGTTAGCTCCCACCGAGTTGCGGCTTACCTGATTTACTCGTAGTCATGTTAATCAACATAATTCTCGATGCCATGCCATTTTCTTTATATTCATTCTT
>JANAVB010023446.1:55000-63583 GCA_029216955.1 Iris pallida | reverse complement strand
ATGGGGTTGAGTGGATATTGTTGGCCATGGCGGGGGTCGTAGTTGGTCGGGGCAGCGATGGTGGTGGATGACGGCAGTAGCTGTGATGGCAGTGGGGGATGTTGTCGGGGCTCGGGGTTGGAGTCGGTTGCGGGGTCGTGGTGGCGGTTGTGGAGAAGGCAGGGAGGAGGAACGGGTGGCCAGGAGAACGATCTAGGGCTGGACGCGGCTGACGCGAGTGGGGGCATGGTTTAGACTAGGGATTAGAATATGATTAGGGTTAGGGTTAGTTGTGTCGAGATCGTGTCCGACATGTGGACACGAAGAAGATGATTATGTAATTGTAATAGAAAAAAATAGTGGAAGAAGATGGAGACACGGACATAATGCACGCAATGGTATGGTGAGGAATAATGTGGAATAATTTGTGGAGAATAAAATTTGGATGAGTACCTGCCTATTTATAGGAAGTGGGAATTCCCAATTAGATAAGAATTAGGAGTAGTTCAAACCCAATTTAGATAATTCATCTATTAATTTAAAACAATGAAATCAAATCCAAATCCAATTCCAAATACAATCCAATTTAAATCTAATTAAAATTTTAGTTTAAAATCAAATAGAATAAATCAAATTTCAATTATTTAACTATTTAAATAAAAACATAAATTTAAATCAAGGTTTAAATTGTCATGAATATTTCAAAATATGGTTTCCAAAAATACTATAATATAAATTTCGAAATACATTATTATTTATTTAAAATAAGCTAATAAATAAATTATGAGATATGTATGTATGCACAAATAATGTTTTCATAATTATATTTTTCCTAGTATACAATAAATAGTATTTATAATTAATAACTGCTAAAAACAAATACTTTTTGTAGCAAGAATAGAATTTATATGTAATATTTTGAAAGTGTATAATAAAATAAAAGAGTTTTTCTAAAATATGTACGCTCGCACATATTCGCATTCGAGCAATTACGAAAGACGAACCTTCGCACACGATGTACAATACGACTACGTGACGTACAATACAAAATTTTAAATCAGTACAAATTTTAAATAATAATAAAAATAGTAGAAATTTAGGGGTTTTACATCCTACCCAACTTAAAAGAATTTCGTCCTCGAAATTTAGAATTTGTAGGGGGTGAGAGGACACAAGGAGGTATCGATAAGGAAGCATAGTCAAATCAAGACAAGGGAACGACGTTTAATGAAAACTTGCATTAGAGTCGTGATTTCAATAAGGCGAAGATAGTCATGGATTAACGCAAGAATGAAATGTTTAAGGTGACGCACAATAAAGAATAGTATGGGTTCAAGTAAAATAAATAATTTAGAGACCTTAAAGTTATGGTCTCTTGAGAGTAGGTTGAGGGCACGATTAGAGAATGAATTAGATTTACTCGATTAGAAGGTCATGATAGTAATTATAGGGCCGAAAAGGGGGCGAGGAGTTTAGGATGAAGATATAGCAATATCGAGCGAGAATGGTCATATTCGATAGGAAGGCTAGAGGAAGTTCTAGTATAACGCCTAAAATAGGTGAAGGCGAAAGCAATATAGAGTTCGAAGGAGATGTTATCGAATACGAATACGTGATTCAAGGATGACCGAAATTTTTAAAAAGGAGTTGCCAAGGCAGTCGCGGATGGGACTCTAGAGGACAAGTTTAGCTATGTCCCCATCCACGTAGAATAATAGACAAAAGTGAACCAAAGTGCACTCAGTTGATCAGACCATCATGCACCGGTTCTGATTAGACAATATGTTAGTAAGCGCGCTCAATAGCATAAGTCATGAACAAACTCGATAAATTGATGAGTTTGTAAAACTAGATTATAGTTGCAACATTAGTCAAAGTGGTAAAAACATATGCACGAGATATTTAGATTAAAAGAAGGCAGAATGATTCTAAGTCATACAGTTGTCCTATAGTCTTTTTGTCCAAGTCCTTGGTTGGCTAGACGGGTTAGGTCCTCTAGATTTTAGGATCTAAATAGGCTTGCTAATATAGGTCACTAGGTCAAAGGGGTTGCTAGGTCATAAGGCAGTCTACCCAACTTAAAGAATTAAACTAATGGTGTTTTGGGACAACTAACTAGTAGGATCAATCTCTAGCAAGCACAAAGGAAGGATAAGAATAGGGATGTAAGGAAGCAAGCAAGATGCAATTGATGAGTCAAACGGTAGATAAAATCAAGGAAGTGGTCAAGTATATGGATGAGATCCTAGACTTCTAATCCTATACGCAGGCTTGCTTGGTACGGTAAAGTAACCAAATAATTTATCTTGACCTGCATGGGCCACCACAAAAACATGTAACGCCCAGTCCCAAAATACATAGGACTAGGAACGTAGACATGCCAACTGTATTCATACGAAGTATACTCCAATATATGGAAGCCTCGTATAAATACATAAGCTGTAAAATGCAGTAGAACCATAACTAATCTCATCCACAAGAACAAAAGATATTATATAATTAACTATAAATTTGTATTGATACAATATTTGGACGGAGACAAATCCACTACCAACAAATAAGGAAAAACATATAAAATGAGTGGCGAGCGAAGCGAAGACGATCCAAGAGCAATCATCCTCGAGAAATAGCAATGAATACGGCTAGAGCTAAAGCACTGCGAAAGACAAGAGCACACACCTAGAGAGATAACCAGGTCCTCAGAGGGACGTAACAAGACACATAATATCATGCCATATAAACTGAATAAATATTGCTCAAATAAATAAGTAAATCGAATTATAACATGTTCCAATACTCACCTACTGAACGAACGTACCATCCCCCCAACCAAACAAGGACAGGAGATGGTAAACTAATTTACGGTAACGTATCTTTCCATGCTATGAATCCAATATGGTATCCGGACCCCAACAAGGTTCAATACCTTCTCATCGATAGTAAGTCACACACCTACACCAAACAAGGACAAGATGTGACGAACTAATCCGCGACAAGTTATTGTTCCAAGCCACGGTCAGATACAAGTACCCAAACCAAAAGTACTCGTACCTAACGGATAAAGGTACCTACCGTTCTAAGTGAAATGTAGTTAAGAACAATCCTTCCTACGCATGGGCCCTGGCTGAATAGGATCGGCGTAGTCCCCCTTGGGCATCAGAGGCCCCATCAGGAAAGCATGACGTTCTGCAGAATCGTCAGTGGCCGTCAGTAATCTTGGATCATCAACCCCGTATCTCCAGCGGAGAGTCCGGATCACAAAAGAAAGTGCATCGAAGCCCATACGCTAAGGAATTGTACTCCCCGCCCAATGCCTACTGTGTCGTATCCACAACACAAAACCACTATAACCGCTAAGTCAAACTAGCATGCAACCTCTATTAGCGGTTATTCCTATCGCACGGCTTGTACGTACTGGTGGCCAGCCAATCACGTACTTTCGTGTTCTACATGTGACGCACAACTTCGTGGTACAATGTGTCAAGGCCATGAATGTAACACACAAAGGTGGTCCCTTAAATCTAGGTTTAATGTGAGAAAAATAATACATAGCAGGAAATAAATGAACAGTAAGTTCTAACAGTTATGCCATGTATCACAGTTTATTTTTGCATAAAGAAAATAAGTAATGCATGAAATATGAGCTAAAATAATTAAACAGCAAATGGCAAGGTGTCTTGCCTGGTAGGACGCCTGATGTGCTGCGATAATCGCGGTGGCACGATCTGCAACTTCGGTGCAACAACTATGCAAGGTGATCTCGGGTGGTGGTACGGATAGTTCCATCGGTCCAGGACGGTCAAGTTAGCTAAGGTTGATATAGGGATGTTCGAGGTTCGCAAGTAGATGAAAAATTTGATTTGGTTATGGACAAGAATAGATAATTGAAGGGATTTGATAGTTCATATTATTAATACGATCTTAGAAAAAAATGTTTTGTAATACTTGAAATATATTTTTATTAGTTAAAATAATCTCTAGGGGAATATTTGAAAAGAACCATAAATTATTTTAGACTAAAATATGAACCTTGTAAAAGTAAATTTTGAGATAATGAAACTACTTTTTCATAGGCCAAAAATAAATAAAATAAATAAATAAATAAATAATAAATAAATAAATAAATAAATATATATATATCTATATATATATATAATATATATATATATATATATCTATATATATATATATATATATATATATAACCAATAATAAAATAACAACTAATAATACTAATATTAATAAGGTATAATAACTAATATACAGTTGTCGTAAAGTACACATACTTTCATATAAACATTTGTCCAAAATACCTCTCAATAAAATATTATTAAATATTTAAATAACCAAATTACAGTTGTTCTCTATGAAAATAATATAATAATAATAAATATGATGAACTAATAATAATAAAGTGACAGGAAAACAGAATATAATAAATAATACTAAATATAATTACTAAAAAGAAAAAGAAAAACAATTAACAAATAAACAAAAAAAAACCAAAAACCAAAATATTAATAAGTTAACAAATACTCTCTGCTTTCTTAACAGAGCTACTGTGAGAGAGAGAAAAATAAAAACGAAGGGTGACATGAAAGCGGGAGAGAGGGTGAATGAGCGAGGGGTGAGGAGCGGTGAGCGGTGGGCGGCCGAGAACGGAAGAGAGGGAGCTGGCTGGTCGGGCAGAAGAGAGGGCGGAGGCGGGTTGATCGATCGGCGGGGCTCACCATCGGGCGCGCGAGCACACGGCGGAGAGGGGTTTCACGAGGAGACGACGGCGGAGGCTGGCTCGTCGGCGGGCGGCGAAGGGGGTTCGCGGAGGCGACAACAATCGGCGCGGAGGACGCTCGCTCGGCCAGAGCCGAGCGCGGGGGTGGCGGACGGCGGTTCGCCGCGAGCGGCTGTGCGAAGACGTGGAGGCTAGGGGCGGCGCTGGGCACGGATCTCGCTGGGAGGTGAGGAGGGGGTTCCAGCGATCGGCGCGACGCGATGGTGGAGGTAAGGGTTCGTTACTATTTTGGTTTGTCTTGAATACATGGCAGGTGGCCGGACACGCGGAGGAGGAGAGGTCGGGTTGGTTGTGAGGTGGTGATGGTGCATGGGTCAGATTTGGTGGCCGGGGCTTTTGCTTGGGGCTCCGATGATGGCCGTAGGGACGGTGGTGGTGATGGGGCTGAGTGGATATTGTTGGCCATGGCGGGTCGTAGTTGGTCGGGGCAGCGATGGGGGTGGATGACGGCAGTAGCTGTGATGGCAGTGGGGGATGTTGTCGGGGCTTGGGGTTGGAGTCGGTTGCGGGGTCGTGGTGGCGGTTGTGGAGAAGGCATGGAGGAGGAACGGGTGGCCAGGAGAACGATCTAGGGCTGGACGCGGCTGACGCGAGTGGGGGCGTGGTTTAGACTAGGGATTAGAATATGATTAGGGTTAGGGTTAGCTGTGTCGAGATTGTGTCCGACATATGGACACGAAGAAGATGATTATGTAATTGTAATAGAAAAAAAAGTGGAAGAAGATGGAGACACGGACACGATGCACGCAATGGTATGGTGAGGAATAATTTGTGGAGAATAAAATTTGGATGAG
Organism: Iris pallida; assembly: GCA_029216955.1. Classification (NCBI taxonomy): domain Eukaryota; kingdom Viridiplantae; phylum Streptophyta; class Magnoliopsida; order Asparagales; family Iridaceae; genus Iris; species Iris pallida. The sequence continues at coordinate 58,018 of JANAVB010023446.1, read as the reverse complement.
TACCTGCCTATTTATAGGAAGTGGGAATTCCCAATTAGATAAGAATTAGGATTAGTTCAAACCCAATTTAGATAATTCATCTATTAATTTAAAACAATGAAATCAAATCCAAATCTAATTCCAAATACAATCCAATTTAAATCTAATTAAATTTTTAGTTTAAAATCAAATAGAATAAATCAAATTTCAATTATTTAACTATTTAAATAAAAAATTTAAATCAAGGTTTAAATTGTTATGAATATTTCAAAATATGGTTTCCAAAAATACTATAATATTAATTTCAAAAATACATTATTATTTATTTAAAAATAAGCTAATAAATAAATTATGAGATATGTATGTATGCACAAATAATGTTTCATAATTATATTTTTCCTAGTATACAATAAAATAGTATTTATAATTAATAACTGCTAAAAACAAATACTTTTTGTAGCAAAAATAGAATTTATATATAATATTTGAAAGTGTATAATAAAATAAAAAATGTTTTTCTAAAATATGTACGCTAGCACATATTCGCATTCGTCGAGCAATTACGAAAGACGAACCTTCGCACACGACGTACAATACGACTACGTGACGTACAATACAAAATTTTAAATCAGTACAAATTTTAAATAAAAAAAAAGTAGAAATTTAAGGGTTTTACACAAAAGCTTGGCTCGTTTGCAGCCCCAATTGTGTCTTCTCTTTGAAGTCATCCACTTGAGCCTTAAATTTTCCTCAACAACCAAATATCGTCACCATTACTACTTGTCACGACCCGCACCCTGAGGAAAGGTACGAGAACGTGGGTACGTCCAGCCTATGCCGCAGAATCGGCAGTAGAACGCTGTATAGGTTATCTATAAATACTACAACTAGACAAAATATAAGGGTACTTGTCATCTCCGTACGGAGGTATATAATATGGCATAACTCAATCACAAGACAAACTATGATAGTTAGCACGAAATCGAAATATGATAGAAGGGAAAACTGGAAAAGAGTTCAAGATCCAACACAAGCTCAGATATATAAACACACCATAGAGTCACAAAATATAATATAAAATACTATAGTCTGAAAGCACTAGCTGGATCGCAGTACAGGCAAACCTAACTAAGCTATACTAGTCCAGGTGTGCAAAGTCTAGTGGCTCAATTGCCAGGTCACAGTCATGGCCTAAGTCTCTATCTGCCCCGACCCCATAGTAGGTCGAGCAGTTTGCCTCAGAATCATCTGTTATATCAACGGTATCCTGTCAAGAAATAAGCAAGTGCAAAACACTAACATCAGTTCCATATGAATTGACAAATTCTATAAGAGACAATTATAATGAAAAACAAGATGAAATATCAAGACAGGAAATATAAACGTGATATATAAACTGGATATCATGTCATGGTATAAATATAGGAATGTAGAATAGAACATGGATATATGATGTAATAAAGTAAATATAAAATGTGTCATAAATTATTAGTGCGTTATGTGATCGGCTTAGGTCCAGATCATGCTGTTTCATCTGACCGGCTATGAACAGGTGTACAAAAGAGCAAGATCAGGCCGGCCACCATGGAAAGCTATGAACAAGTAGGGTCAGGCTTTACCCATCGTGAGGCGATGGTATAACTATGAACAAATAATAGGTACGAGTATGCAGAATAAGTAGGAATTTGATCACACAACCACTAATAACTCCCCCATCCCCGAATAGTATAATGGATCCGGACATGACACGTCATGATACGGGACTCAAAGCAGGGGACCAGCCCACTCCCAAGTCAATGTCTATACAAGTACAGGTAACAAGTCAAGCAATGTACCAATATACCAAGTAATCCAGGAACAACATCTTATGACAGGATCCGACGTATACTAGTCCGTGAAATCATCGTGTCAGGAATCAAGTAAGACTACAACTGAATCAGATATAGCAGATATCAAGACAATGAAAACTATCAGTGAATGTACTCGCCTACGATCCTGAGCTGATACGGTAAACAGATGCTCAGAGAAGTCACAGACCTAAAGATGAGATACTATAAGTCAAAATAGGGTTTAATATGAAAGGAAAGCTAATCAAGTCATAATATGCAAGTCTAAGCCAAACTAGGTCAAACTAGGTCACATCAGGCTAAACTAGGTCATACTGTCACGACCCGCACCCGTTTTTTTAAAACGGATACGAGACGTGTCCAAGCCAGCCTACGCCGCAGTGTCGACGGTAGAACGCTGTCACGGCCATGAAGATAAAAATCATAAATAATGCTCATTCACATAATTAACTTAACTTACAATGATCACAAGTTTTATATTTGTAGAAAATATAAACTTGTACAAATAAATGAATGACTACAACTCAACTATCTAGCTAATCTCTAGGCTTTTGTCTACAAGTACCCCCGTATCTCCCATGCTACGTGAATCTACGGCTAACCTAAAAATGTTGGTTTTCAGTCAGGAATGGAACGAGCATAATTTACTGAATGCAATTTCAAATAAAGAAAAGACTATAAAACAATGGTTAGACATCAATCATGAGTTTGAAAATAAACAGTAAATACGGAAAACCAATATCAATAAATAGACACAAAATACTTTCCTCAACTATTAGAAGTACCTTTTATGTGATCGGTCTGGGGTACTACACCGTACAGTCTACGATGTCTACTTGCATGAAAATAAGCACTGTCTACAATGTCTACTTGCAGAAAATAAGCACTGTCTACAATGTCTACTGCAAAAAATAAGCACTGTCTACAATGTCTACTGCAGAAAATAAGTACTGTCTACGATGTCTACTTGCAGAAAATAAGCACTGTCTACAATGTCTACTACAGAAAATAAGCACTGTCTACGATGTCTACTGCATGAAAATAAACACTGTCTATGGTCGGATCACACATCCTTGGTACTTCTCATTCCCGACTCAACAATTTATAATAGAGTATAAAATCCCATAACCATTGACTAATCAATAAAATATAGTAAAGATCAATATCGAAATGCAGACAATAAACTGTACTC
>JANAVB010023446.1:0-50000 GCA_029216955.1 Iris pallida | reverse complement strand
CTTGGTCGACTAAAGGGTTATGACTTCTAGCTTCTATATTCTCGGTAAACCTATTAGTGTCAATTAATTTTCTCGTCAATAGATTACAATGACCACGGAATGCTAGATCGGGGACGTGCCCAACTTACAAAACTTCCACTAATATTAGCTTCGGTTCTTATGGGACATACATGGCATTGTCCTATCCTCTATAGTATCCTAAAATGGTAATCATGTCTAAAGTTATTTCACCGAGAATTATGTCTCGTCCGTATACCCGGGCGATGGTAACCTCTTGGTTCCGTGATTCAAGCGTGATATGCTATTGAATACTCTACCTTATCTCGACTCTAGGGAATCTACGATCAAAGAGGACCACTAGCCATAGGTTTAGAAATATTTTATAACCTATATTTTCTTAGACTAATTTTAATTCTGGGGGTCGTGTCTCGCCAGTGCGCTGCTGACTGCAGTGAACCCATAGTCTCCATAATTCAAATAAATGGCGACAGTGCGCTGCTGTCCTGTCATTATGAGTTAACTAACATTCTCTTAACTATATCTGTACAAATTCCTGAGCTTCTAGAGTTTCAAACAAGTTGACCATGAAATAGTGCGTAAGCATTTGTCCTATTAGCCACAACCTTTAGAATAAAGTATTGAACATGGAGGAAATAACTGAAGGAAAAAGGAATACAAACATTCTAGTATCTATTTCTTGTGTATTCACACCTTTGAGGAAACTTTGAATCGAAACTAACTTGGGGTTTATCTATAGATAACATAAATATAATAACTCTTAGGGCAAAAATAGGAACTAAATAGACAATTTGACTAAGATATGAGAATGATATCTAAAGAGGAAAGGAGAAGGAATTGAATAATTTATCTAGGTAAGATCATCAATTCCAGGAAGATCTGCCTCTCCAAGTGAATAATCTATCTATATTGGACCATATCTTCCAATCAAGAGGTAATAGTGTACCTATGGGGATCTGACAAACTATCAAAATTAATAACTCCTTATCTAACTTCTATGGCCTAGACTACCCATCGGTAAATTTGTATAGGGGACTCATAGTCCTAGTCATTTACTTAAATTAACTTAATCCTAATTCGTGAATGAGCATTTCCTTGTCGCAGGCTCGCAATAGTACAAGTACCATCACGAGTTCGCATGATTTGCGAAAATAGACCTGCATGGGCCACCACAAAAACTTGTCACGACCCGCACCCATTTTTTTTAAAACGGATACGAGACGTGTCCAACCAGCCTACGCCGCAGTGTCGGCGGTAGAACGCTGTCACGGCCATGAAGATCAAAATCACAAACAATGCTCATTCACATAATTAATTTAACTTATAATGATCATAAGTTTTATATTTGTAGAAAATATAAACTTGTACAAATAAATGAATGACTACAACTCAACTATCTAGCTAGTCTCTAGGCTTTTGTCTGCAAGTACCCCCCATCTCCCATGCTAAGTGAATCCACGGCTAACCTGAAATATTGGTTTCCAGTCAGGAATGGAACGAGCACAATTCACTGAATGCAATTTCAAATAAAGAAAATGACTATAAAACAAAGGTTAGACATCAATCATGAGTTTTGAAAATAAACAGTAAATACGGAAAACCAATATCAATAAATAGACACAAAATACTTTCCTCAACTATTAGAAGTACCTTTGATATGTGATCGGTCTGGGGTACTACACCGCACGGTCTACGATGTCTACTTGCATGAAAATAAGCACTGTCTACAATATCTACTTGCAGAAAATAAGCACTGTCTACAATGTCTACTGCAAAAATAAGCACTGTCTACAATATCTACTGCAGAAAATAAGCACTATCTACGATGTCTACTTGCAGAAAAAAGCACCGTCTACAATGTCTACTGCAGAAAATAAGCACTGTCTACGATGTCTACTGCATGAAAATAAACATTGTCTATGGTCGGATCACACATCCTTGGTACTTCTCATTCCCGACTCAACAATTTATAATAGAGTATAAAATCACATAACCACTGACTAATCAACTAAATATAGTAAAGATCAATATCGAAATGCAGACAATAAACTGTAATCGCCTGTGGTCCTCTGCTGGTGAAACCGACAATCTGAACTACTCAATGTGCCACAATAGTCAAAACCCGCACAACAGTCCCCAGATGCTGAAATAGACAATACCAATGATCTCAGAATAGTCAAATTAGCTAGGATTGCCTGTCTTTAAGTTCAATTCTGGACACAGGGGCAAAACGATAATTTTGGGCCAAAACGATGTCCGTCGTTGGACCCGCTTTGCACCGAAAAGCGTGCCAGAGTCAACAGTCTCTAAAGTCATCAACTACATGTCTATGGATCCAGTTTTCCGATACGAACCCAACCGTATGTCCAGAGTTAGATTTCGGCGGGCCGTGCACAAAATCGTCCGTTGAGTAGGACCGTGGGGCCCGCAAAACGACGTACGATTCAACTGTCTCAGAATTGGACCAAACTTGGTATAAGACCAGAAAAATGATACGGTCCTGTTGGCGCAAGTTTCGTCTCGACCTGACGAGCATGCACAAAATAATTGAGAAATTTGCACAGAGGCCGATACGGGGAATTTCGACGGATACGCATCAAATTCGTCGCGCACACGCGACTAATTTGAATTCCGTCAAAGCCCACACGACCACGAAACCGTTACGCAGCTTTCGATGCTTTTGGTTCGCAACCACGTCGCCCAGATTGGCGGGACGCACGTCGTACCGGAGGGTTTTATTGAATTTTCAGTTTTTAGAAAACAAGTTTTTCATGATTTTTAAAATCAAATAACATTGTGTAAACTAACAAAAAATTAATCTACCAGAAGGGTTTCGATCCCCTATATATTGTCTATAAGTGTCTTCAAATAGAATTTCGAAATCGAGCATGGGTTGGGAGAAAACTGATCGTGAACTAGGATCGTTGGACTGGCTTTAGTGTCCTGTTTCGACAGATTTTTCGTCAACTTCTACTCGATTTATCTCGAGTTTCGGGTCGTTAGAATCTAAACCGATTGATAGGAATTGAAGGTGGTCATATTGTGATCATACCAGAGTTTACGGCTCGCGAAACGATCGAACTATCGTTGAGATTTTTCGTCGCGAAGTTAGCGCCTCGCGTTACACTGCTGCTGTTTACTGTCGACTCCACGCGCGGTTTTGGCCGGCCGACGGTTCTCCGGCCAGCGGCGGCACGGTGGGGAGGCGTGCGCAGACCCAGGAAAGCGTAGCGGAGTGTTGGATTAGGGTTTTTGGTTCCGAACTTCCCCACCCTCTGCTCGCGGTTTATACATACGCACGGTTTTGGCCGACTCGTTTCCTCGGCCTGTGAGGGGAAAACACCTGTTCGGTTGGGCTTTTGGGTTCATGGGCCGTGGGCCTCTCGGGTCAAACCTGCTGTTGTGGGCTTGATGAAAAAACATTTCCCGGGCTTGATCCACAGTTCCCGCAAGGGAACAGTATTGACATATATATATATATATATATATATATATATATATAAAAAAATATATATAATATATATAATATATATATATATATATAATATATATATAATTATTTATTGATAACTAAACATATATACATTCATAATATACTAATAATAACCATAAAAATCTAAGTAAACCCAAAATTATCAATTCTTAGTCTAGGCCCTATATATATATATATATATATATATATATATATATATATATATATATATATATATATATATATATATATATATATATATGACTATACATAATAATATTTGGTTAACAAATATAACCAATAATAAATAGTGTATATATACACATCAGTTGTCTTAACAATAATAATAAAATATAGGAGAACAAAATACCGTAATCCACTGCTAAAAGTACTTGAAGTTGCAGGTATAGCCTAGATATCGCCAACTGCACATGGTAACTGAGTAGGACGTTCATCCTATTTCTAAAATAGAATATAAATTCAATAACCATAATATATATTATATATAAATCCCTTATATATGGAATGCTATACGAACAATCAAATTAATAAATGCAATATGTATGTCTACATTGACTTCTTAGGACTCACTATAAGCCCACACGGCTTGGGCTCGGTTCGGGCCCAGTCCGGACTAGTTTGGTACGACCAGGTCACTTAGACGTCAAATAATATTAATAGTGAATAATTAAACTATTTATAATTGTCATGTCATAACTTGGTCTGGTTTTCCTAGTTAGGGCATCTCTATGGCTCGGTCTTCCTTGGTATGACTAATACACTAGTCAAGGCACGTCACTGCACTATCCGTGCCATGATTCCTAGTCGTCTGGCACTTCAAAACTCCATCATGGCTAAAGTCATCCACCGTAATAATTAACTAAATAATTATATAAATTATAAATCACTATTTAATTCAATAAATAATATATATTATAAAATAATTTTGGGAAGAGGGGTTACACATACTGAGCCAAACTAGGTCACACAGAGTCACACTAGAACAAACAAGGTCACAGGAAGTCAAACCAAGTCAAACTAGGTTAATCTGGGTCAAAGGTTGACTTACAGTTGACTTTTGATCAACTAGTCAACTCTGGTCAACTCTAGGTCAAACTAGTCTAATGTTGACTAACATTTGACTTCTGGTCAACAGGTCAACTCTGGTCAAGTTCGGTCAAGTTCTAGTCGCTTTTAGGCTAAGTTTGACCTTCGGTTGACTTTTGGTAAAAACGGTCAACCGAGGTTACAACTAGTTTAAGAGCACTAATCCTGACCATTACCAACCAAGGGAACCAAATTATACTTTATCTTAGCACCTTAAACTCATACCTTGTATATAGGTATTACCTTAACCTCTCTAACACAACCCATATCCTATTTACCCTACTAGCATTCTAAGACATACACTAACTATCACTCAACTCACTAACTATCCTAGCTAAAAACCACTCACTAACATGGGGTATATAGGATGAAATGTAAAGTATGGATGTATGTTTTGAAGTGGTGGATTGTATGTGAAGTGGGGATGGACTTTAATGAGATGAAATGTGGATATGAAATGGTGAATGCGAATGATGAATACATAGAGGGATTGGACTGTACAGACTGAATAACCTATGAATGAGGTGGACTGAATTGAATACATGGACTAATTTCATGGACACATATGAAATGGATACTGGAAATGGTGGTGAAAGGATGGACTGAATTTGAATGGACACATGTGGAATGGAGTGATGTTTGAATGGTAGAATGGGGGCTGTTTTGGTATGAATTATATGGATGTTTTGAAGATGGAGATGGACTGAATTTATATGGGAAGTATTCGAAATAGGAAGTATGGAGAATAGGGACTTAATGTATATGGATTATATATTGATTGAAATGGAATGGGGAATAGTAGGCTAAAATAAAATGGAGATGAATGAATGGATGAAATAGATTTGAATGTATGGGGGAAATGAGAGGGAATGCTTGTTGTCCTGCAAGCAGGGTGCCCTGCTATGCTGCTGCATGATGCAACATCTACTGCTGTATGCTTCATGCCCTGCTGCTGTCCTGAGGACAGCAGCTTACTGTTGTTCCTGCTGCTGCCAAGGCAGCAGCTCCCCCCTTCACTCCCTTTATTTCCTCTCTACTCTCTATCACTCTCTCTTCTATCCACCTCTCTAAACACACATCTACATACCACTCCATATCACTCTCAACACACACAAACAACATATCATTCCTCTTCTTTCCTCAAGACACACATACATAATACACTCACACACATCCTCTTCTCTTACCCCCACTCACAACACACACCCACACACTCATAATACCAACACACACATAAATATATGTGAAAAAAACAGTCCAATAGTATACCAATAATCCTCAAAACAGTCCACTAATGTAAATATACCCAAATTGACATGTAAATATACAAATATGACATTGTAGTCTATAAGGGTTAATTAGTTGTAGCCCCCTATGGTTTGTACGTATTTTGGTAACTGTCCCCGTGTTTCAAAATAAAGAACACCCCCCCTGGCTGCTTAATTTTCCGCTTATTTTCTTCTATGCACTAGGGGGGTACAACTAATTAACTTTATAAACCAGGGGGGTGTTCTTTATTTTTAAAACAACAGGGACAGTTACCAAAATACGTACAAACCATAGGAGGGTACAACTAATTAACCCGGCTAAACCACTAGAGTACTAACATTAGTGTAGATGTGAAACTTGTTCTAACCATCCTAGTTAGCATCAATACACCCTCTAACAACCATATAAATGAAATTAGAATATAAATAATCCTATTAGGCAATAAACCAAACATGTGGGGTGTCCTATTTCAACAACTACCCATAAGGACACAAAGCTACATGCAAAACACACACTAGAGGACTCCAAATGGCCTCTAACTTGGTTCTAATGGTGATTCCAACAAGGAGATTCATTCTATGGATTCAAAACTACCTTAAATGCATGGAAACAAGTTTTAGAGGAAAGGCTTATACCTATTATGAGTGAATCCTAATGAAACCTTCTCCGATACAACTTCGATACGAAGAACTCCTCAAATGGACATGTCCACCTTGCACTTCTCTCTTAAATTTTAGTAGCAACCTTCCTTGGCAATAAGGAGAGGATTTATGAAAGAATACGTGAAGGTTTGATTCGATTTGGATATCAAATCAAAGCAAAAGCTCCAAAAGAGGGAAGAACACTTGAGAGCTTCAAAAGAGGCAAGTTTCTAAAGAGGAATGAAACTAAACCCTCTCCTTTAGTGGCCGGCCATAATAGGGCTTCTTAGGGCTAATAGGAAATGTCAAGAATACCCCTCTAGTCCTATTTGGTTGGGTCTAGCCTAGGTTCAAGTTTGGGGTCAAAAGGATCTAGTTTGAGTCTCTAATCAACTAATCTAATAAAGGAAAAATAGACTAGTCTAACCAATCTAATTTGTGAACCAAGTGGGCTATGTCTAACTTAAGTTGGGTCCCTTCTAGAGACTAAGCTACCCGAGTCACTATCTCAAGTCGGAACGAGACGAAACTCGAACCACACTAAACAAATCATATAAAATATTTAATAAAATTATAAAATTCCATAAATGTTGAAAATTCAAAATGACCAAAATATCCATGTTCTTGAAAACTGGGGGTGAAACTACTCTACCCAAAGCTTTAACTTGTCATCCAATCGAAGAATGTTAGAGTATTTCAAGACTTGTAATTTCGATCTTCAAAGTGTTGTAGAAGATCAAAAGCCCTCTTTCTTTCCTATTTAAGTTGGCGAGCCTTCGTAAGAAAACTCGTGTTTAAGAAGTTGGCGAGCTCTTCAGATCCAAACTCGTGTTGAAGTTGACGAGTTCTTCGGATCCAAACTCGTATGTAACTATTTACTCAAATAGTGGATTAAAGCTGGAGAGAGTTTCGGGACCGTAGTGCCCCTTAGGAGGTGCCACGACCCGCACCCTGAAGAGGGGCACGAGCACGTGGTTACGTCCAGCCTACGCCACAGAATCGGCGGTAGAACTCTGTATATAGGGTCTGTAAATACTACGACTAAACAGATAAATGTACCTGTACAGTATTACACTCCGAACGGAGGAACAAAGCAATACTGTCTCAATCACATAAATCAAAACTAAGGTAGAAAGCATGGAAAAGAGATATGATAGAATAAGCAAGAACGAGTCCAGAAATATCCACAAGTCACAGCTAACACAAAAATCCAGAGTCTCAGAATAATACTAAGTAAAAAGATACTACAACAGAAATAAACTAGCTGGCTCGCGCCAGGCAAACCTAACTACAACTATGCTACACTGGATGAGCGAAGTCAAGAGGCTCTACCACTAAGCCCCTGTCTAGGTCAAGTCCATCAGACTCTATCCCGTAGTAAGTCGGGCAATCAGCCTCTAAATTATCTGTAAAATTTGTCAACGGTATCCTGTCAGGAAAATGAGCAAGTACAAACACCAACAGCAGTTCCATGTGAATTGACAAAGGCTATAAGAGACAGTATAATGAAATACAAGACAAAGATATGTAAAGCACAGGGTAAAACCAAAGGAAATGTATAATAGGTGTGAGTACTGAATAGAACAACAATAGATATGTATGACTGCTTAGGAACTATCCGGAAGTCGAGTTACAACCCTTAAACCAAACAAGGACCGGGGTTGTAACTCTTCTCCCGAACAGAACTTAGCCTCCTAGGATAAATAAATATAAAAGGTGCCTTGAATTATTAGTACGTTATATGATCGGCTTGGGAAACATGTTCAAGCTTTCCATCTGACCGGCTACAACCAAATAACAAGTGTGAAGCAACAAGTGTGAAGATAAAGCCGGTCACCATGGCAAGTAGTGAACAAGTAGCTATGGACAAGTGTCGAGTACAAGTGTGAAGTGACAAGTGGGGATTTGATCACACAACCACAAATAACTCCCCATCCCCCGAATAGTATAAAGGATCCGGACATAACACGTCATGACACGGGATTCAAAAGCAGGTGATCATCCCACTCCCAAGTCCATGTCTATACAAGTACAAGTAACAAGTCAAGTCTTGTACCAGTATACCAAGTAATCCGGGAACAACATCTCATGACAGGATCCGACATATACTAGTCCGTGAACGATCGTGTCTGGAAATCAAGTAAGACACTACAACTGAATCGAATATAGCAGATATCAAGACAATGAAAACTATCAGTGAATGTACTCGCCTGTGGTCCTGAGCTGATAGGGTGAACAGACGCTCAGAGTGATCACAGACCTAAAATAAGATACTATGAGTCAAACATGACTAAATACTGAAAAGGAAACTAATACAAGTCATGAATGCAAGTCTAAGTCAAAACTAGGTCAATCTAGGTCAAACTGAGTCATACTAGGGCATACTGGTTCATACTAGGTCATACTAGGTCACTGGGAGTCAATCCAAGTCAAACTAGGTCAATCGGGATCAACGGTTGACTTACAGTTGACTTTTGGTCAAAAAATCAACTCTGGTCAACTCTAGGTCAAACTGGTCTAATGTTGACCTACTGTTGACTTTCAGTCAACTGGTCAACTCTGGGTTGGTTTCGGTCAAATCGGGTCGCTTTAAGGCTAAGTTTGACTCTCGGTTGACTTTTGTTGACTTTTGGTCAAAACGGTCAACCTACGTCAAAACTAGTCTTAGAGTACCATATTTGATCATTACCAACCACGGGAATCAAGTTCTAACCCTATCTTAGACTCCTACACCAATACCCTATTTTCTAGGCAAAACTAACATTTACCCTACCAAGGTAAATCCCGATACCTTGCCCAATCCCAAGGAAACCCCGCAAATACCCATGGTACCAACCTAGACTCCTTAGGGTAGCTAGATATCAACCTACCTAGGGTTTACCTACCAAGAATAATGGGTATCCTAGGTATCTAGGCCATGTTAGGATACATGGTATTGGTTTACCCTATTACTAAACCCATATCATGAATTTACCCTCAACACTATCACACTCACTCACACACAACCCTTTCACAATTATCACACTCTAAATAGGCTCTCCTATAGGCTTCCTATTGGTTTGCACAATAGGCTATCATATAGGCACTAACTACACTCCTATGTAGGCTCTCACATACCCACACAATATCTCACAATACTCACACACCCCCTCACAATTACTCACACACACACATAGGCAAATTATGGAATGGCATGGGGTCAAAAGTGAACTAACCATGGATTGTTTTGAGGGCTATTTAGATGTGGATTTATTGGTGGTGTTAAGGGTTATAGGGACTGTCATTTGGGTGAAGTATGGACAGCCCAAGGGGATTTATATGGCTGTTTTCAACAGCAGTAAATGGGTCTTTTATGGACTGAAATATAGGGCTAATAGGACTGATTTATGGTGTTAACAGGGCAGCAATGTGGGGGTGTTTGTATGGGGCTGTTAGAGGTAATGTGGGGACAGCAATAAGGCCAAAAATCTGGACAGTTGGGGAGGTAATTGACAGCCATTAGGGACTGTTCAGGACCAGGTTTAGTGGGGGTTTAGGGACCAACCATGGACTGAAACTTGGGGGTTAAACATGGACTGTGGAGACTAAGGGAAGACTGTCACTTGGACAGTTAGGACAGTGGCTTGTGGGGGCTGTCCTGTGGCAATTTGGACAGCAAGGTTCTGTCCTAATGGACTGTTTTTGAGGAGGTTAACAAGGGGTTTTCAAGGATGCAAAGGGGACAGCCAATAGGGAAATCTGGGCTGAAATGAAGGGGGTTCAAAAGTGACAGCCAAGGGTGACTGAAATGAGCAATGTGGACTGTCATTGACAGCCACATGAGGGGGAAAATTTCTGGACAACAAGTAAGGGTTCATGGGTGTTCCCCTCCTCATTCAACACTCCATTCTCATCCCTCTATCTCACCCATAAACACACACATAATACATACATCTACTCTCACTCATATCATCAAACACCTATCCCTCATTCCCTCTCTACCAATCACAACACACACACTCATTCTCCACTTTGGCCGACCCCTCCCCAATACCAAATCACCAAGTATCACACACATAATATATCATAATATATACACTTATATATATAAGCCCCAATATATACATACATATATATATGTATATATAGAGTAACACATATATATATCCATATATACATATACATATTATAACTAAAAGATACAATATGATACATTAAGATACTCAAATGAACTCACTCTAAATCATGCAAAATCTGGAATATTAATAAGAACCACACAAAAACAATATTAGAATAATATCCATGAGTCAAAAAGGGGGCTTTTCCTATTAGGACACCAACCTACATGTGGACACTCCTAGAAATGTCCAAAGGACACAAAAATGGTCTCAAATGAGGGCACCACCATGGGAATTATCATAAAGGGTTTCCTACATGATCTACATGAGAAAAGAAATGGGTTTGGAGAAGGATTCACCTTGGTTGGAGGAGGAAAATCAATGGAAGCTTCAAAAAGTGGATGGAGCCTTTGGAGAAGAAGAAAAAAGTGGATTAGAATGAAATGGAATAGTTTTCTCCCTCCTCCCTATCCCCTCATGATGTGACCGGCCACAATGGCAAGGTTTGTCCTATATGGATTTACAAGTTTGCCCTCCATTGATTTAAATGGCTAAAAAATAGGAAAGGGTTAAACCGGGGGTAGTTTAGTCAAACCGAAACCACTAATCTCTAACTAAAATTAACCAAAATAATTAGTCTAGTCTCTAACCAAAAATATCTAACATGTGGGCCATGGCTAGCTAGTGTGTGGGCCCGCTAAGGTCAAAATACCCCGGGTCCCCGAAACAAGTCAAAACAAGTCGGAATGAATTAAAATTCGAACCCGATTCAAATATCCCCAAAATAATACAATAAATAAATAAATAAATTCAAAATAATTTTAAAAGTGAAAATGACAAAATACCCCTGTTTCTGAAAACTAGGAGTGACAAATCTATCCACCTTAAAAAAATTTCGTCCTCGAAATTAAAACCAAACAATAGTAAAATTTCAATTTCACAAGTCATGGCTAAAATTTTAAAATGATTAAATTCTCAAAATCAAATAGGAATTAAATGATTAAATTTATAAAACTTAGAAATACTCTCAAACATGAGTCTATCCACCTTAAAAGAATCAACCAAAAACTTAAAACGAAGCAAACACACAAAACAACAAAAAAATCATGTAACTTTCGATAATCGTACGCGTCTGTCCAATCGTCATGATACCCAGAATCTCCGTCATACCAGTGAGCAAGGCTACGATAATCACAGAGTCCTCAACTACGGTACAAACCTCTAGAATCATGGTATTTAAAATTTTCGTATGCCGCTAGCTTGGCAGCGAAAACCTTAAATTCCTACGCCCTAGAAATACGTCCATAGTCCGACTATATGTCCTCACTCTGCCTGCTAGCATGACCCTAGAGGATTCTAAAATCTCATAATCGAGGCGACCTAGCCCATACGACTTATCTCAGAAAATGTCACATCACAAGAACAAAATTTTCCAACGAGCAAAGAACAGATAGAATCGAAGTTCAAGACATTTTATAAGGAAGCAATTGCGGAATGAGATTGAAAGATTGGAACCTGCTATCTGCTCTGCTACTGCCTGAGTGGGCTCAACTGTCATGGCGAAAGCTCGCCCCTGCTGGCCTCCTCTAGCCTGCCGCACTCTATCTTGGCCCGTCTGTCTGGCTGCACGGGCAGCACAGTCCCTCATCTGGTGATCTGGAGCTCCACAGAACAGACAAACTCCCAACCTCAATCTACAGACCTCCCCAGTGTGCCCTATCTTCCTGCAATAGTTGCACTGTGTCGCTGGCCTCTGTCTCTGACCATGATGCTGCTGGGCACGCCCCGGTGCCTGCTGGAACTGCAACTGAGGCTGCTGCTACTGGAACTGCCTCTGCTGGAAATGTGGGCGCTTCGCTGGCCCCGCACTCGAACTGGCTCCCAAGACATTACTGCTCCTCTTCGGCTTAAGGCCGAAGTCCTCCTCAGCAATCTGGGCCTCCATCAAAATCTGCTCAAAGGTAGCATCTCGTCGCCCGGACGTGCGAGTGCGCACTGCGTGAATGAGACCCCTCCTGAACTTTCGGGCCTTGCACCCTTCGTCCTGAACCAAACTCGGTGCAAACCTGCTCAGGCGAAAAAACTCAGCTGCGTACTCGTCGACCAACGAGCTCCCCTGCTCCAGACTGACAAACTGCCACTCCAAAGCTGTCAAGGCTACATCTGGGTAGAACTTCTCCTTAAAGAGTTTTCTGAAGTCCTTCCAAGATATACCTCTAACCGACGCACGCGGATCCGTGCGGTACCATGTCAGCGCTATGTCGAAGAACTGGCTCGCTGCAGAAGTCACCCATAGAGCCTTCGGAACCTCGGCCAACTCTAAGCTCCGCTGGACATCCTCCAGCCAGTCGTCCGCGTACAGGATACCCTCGGTACCCTTGAACCCGCGGGTTCATCTTCCTGAAGTGGAGGTGTGTACCGGGCCTCCCCTGACCCTGCTGCTGATCTGGTGCTCCCTGAACTGTAGCCGGTGCATCTCTCTCTACTGCTGCCATGGCTAACTGATGGGAGTTCTCCATCGTCTGTCTCAGCACCTCTGTCTGGCGCTGCTGCGTCAGCAACATCTGCTGCAGAAGGGCCATCATCCCCTGGGTGTCTGCCGGTAGCTGAGACGGCAGTAGAAGAATGTCTGGAATGACCATGTATGGTCTCGCTGCGGGAGGTGGAAGACCTCCTGAAACCGTCGCTGTCGGTGCTCCCGCCGGAAGGGCAGGAACTGATGTGGCTGCCCTGAACTGCAGCTCCCCCAGCGGGAGGTGGAAGACCCCCGGGAACTGCCGCTGCTACTCCTGCCTGAAGGGCAGGAACTGATGCTACTGTACTCTCGACTGTCAGTCCCGTAGCCGGAGGTGGAGGACCTCCCTGATCTGACCTCTCTGGAACTGCACTAGGACCCGCTGCCTGAGAACGAGTGACAGTCATCCTGAAGAATTGAACCCAAGAGATCAATATGGCACATGATGGGAATATCAAGGACGGACAATTAAATTCAATGCAAAAGAATTTGTCATGGTAATCAAAAGATCAGAGATTTCCTAGCATGTGATTGAGTAACTCCTATCATGCCCTAATCCTATATCCTAATCGCAGGCTCGTAATTAGCACTCTAAGTCGAGCACCATTACGAGTTCGCACTAGTTGCGACACTGACCTGCATGGGCCACCAAAAACGTGTCACGACCCGCACCCGGAAGAGGGGCACGAGCACGTGGTTACGTCCAGCCTACGCCGCAGAATCGGCGGTAGAACGCTGTATATAGGGTCTGTAAATACTACGACTAAACAGATAAATGTACCTGTACAGTATATACACTCCGAACGGAGGAACAAAGCAATACTGTCTCAATCACATAAATCAAAACTAAGGTAGAAAGCATGGAAAAGAGATATGATAGAATAAGCAAGAACGAGTCCAGAAATATCCACAAGTCACAGCTAACACAAAAATCCAGAGTCTCAGAATAATACTAAGTATAAAGATACTACAACAGAAATAAACTGGCTGGCTCGCAGGCCAGGCAAACCTAACTACAACTATGCTACACTGGATGAGCGAAGTCAAGAGGCTCTACCACTAAGCCCCTGTCTAGGTCAAGTCCATCAGACTCTATCCCGTAGTAAGTCGGGCAATCAGCCTCTAAATCATCTGTAAAATTTGTCAACGGTATCCTGTCAGGAAAATAAGCAAGTACAAACACCAACAGCAGTTCCATGTGAATTGACAAAGGCTATAAGAGACAGTATAATGAAATACAAGACAAAGATATGTAAAGCACAGGGTAAAACCAACAGGAAATGTATAATAGGTGTGAGTACTGAATAGAACAACAATAGATATGTAGGACTGCTTAGGAACTATCCGAAAGTCGAGTTACAACCCTTAAACCAAATAAGGACCGGGATTGTAACTCTTCTCCCGAACAGAACTTAGCCTCATAGGATAAATAAATATAAAAGGTGCCTTGAATTATTAGTACGTCATGTGATCGGCTTGGGAAACATGTTCAAGCTTTCCATCTGACCGGCTATAACCAAATAACAAGTATGAAGCAACAAGTGTGAAGATAAAGCCGGTCACCATGGCAAGTAGTGAACAAGTAGCTATGGACAAGTGTCGAGTACAAGTGTGAAGCGACAAGTGCGGATTTGATCACACAACCACTAATAACTCCCCATCCCCCGAATAGTATAAAAGATCCGGACATAACACGTCATGACATGGGATTCAAAAGCAGGTGATCAGCCCACTCCCAAGTCCATGTCTATACAAGTACAAGTAACAAGTCAAGTCTTGTACCAGTATACCAAGTAATCCGGGAACAACATCTCATGACAGGATCCGACATATACTAGTCCGTGAACTATCGTGTCTGGAAATCAAGTAAGACACTACAACTGAATCGGATATAGCAGATATCAAGACAATGAAAACTATCAGTGAATGTACTCGCCTGTGGTCCTGAGCTGATAGGGTGAACAGACGCTCAGAGTGATCACAGACCTAAAATAAGATACTATGAGTCAAACATGACTAAATACTGAAAAGAAAACTAATACAAGTCATGAATGCAAGTCTAAGTCAAAACTAGGTCAATCTAGGTCAAACTGAGTCATACTAGGGCATACTGGTTCATACTAGGTCATACTAGGTCACTGGGAGTCAATCCAAGTCAAACTAGGTCAATCGGGATCAACGGTTGACTTACAGTTGACTTTTGGTCAAAAAGTCAACTCTGGTCAACTCTGGTCAACTCTAGGTCAAACTGGTCTAATGTTGACCCACTGTTGACTTTCAGTCAACTGGTCAACTCTGGGTTGGTTTCGGTCAAATCGGGTCGCTTTAAGGCTAAGTTTGACTCTCGGTTGACTTTTGTTGACTTTTGGTCAAAACGGTCAACCGACGTCAAAACTAGTCTTAGAGTACCATATTTGATCATTACCAACCACGGGAATCAAGTTCTAACCCTATCTTAGACTCCTAACACCAATACCCTATTTTCTAGGCAAAACTAACATTTACCCTACCAAGGTAAATCCCGATACCTTGCCCAATCCCAAGGAAACCCCGCAAATACCCATGGTACCAACCTAGACTCCTTAGGGTAGCTAGATATCAACCTACCTAGGGTTTACCTACCAAGAATAATGGGTATCCTAGGTATCTAGGCCATGTTAGGATACATGGTATTGGTTTACCCTATTACTAAACCCATATCATGAATTTACCCTCAACACTATCACACTCACTCACACACAACCCTCTCACAATTATCACACTCTAAATAGGCTCTCCTATAGGCTTCCTATTGGTTTGCACAATAGGCTATCATATAGGCACTAACTACATTCCTATGTAGGCTCTCACATACCCACACAATATCTCACAATACTCACACACACACCCCACAATTACTCACACACACACATAGGCAAATTATGGAATGGCATGGGGTCAAAAGTGAACTAACCATGGATTGTTTTGAGGGCTATTTAGATGTGGATTTATTGGTGGTGTTAAGGGTTATAGGGACTGTCATTTGGGGTGAAGTATGGACAGCCCAAGGGGATTTATATGGCTGTTCTCAACAGCAGTAAATGGGTCTTTTATGGACTGAAATATAGGGCTAATAGGACTGATTTATGGTGTTAACAGGGCAGCAATGTGGGGGTGTTTGTATGGGCTGTTAGAGGCAATGGGGACAGCAACGAGGCCCAAAAATTTGGACAGTTGGGGGGGTAATTGACAGCCATTAGGGACTGTTCAGGACCAGGTTTAGTGGGGGTTTAGGGACCAACCATGGACTGAAACTTGGGGGTTAAACATGGACTGTGGAGACTAAGGGAAGACTGTCACTTGGACAGTGGCTTGGGGGCTGTCCTGTGGCAATTTGGACAGCAAGGTTCTGTCCTAATGGACTGTTTTTGAGGAGGTTAACAAGGGGTTTTCAAGGATGCAAAGGGGACAGCCAATAGGAAAATCTGGGCTGAAATGAAGGGGGTTCAAAAGTGACAGCCAAGGGTGACTGAAATGAGCAATGTGGACTGTCATTGACAGCCACATGAGGGGAAAAATTTCTGGACAGCAAGTAAGGGTTCATGGGTGTTCCCCTTCTCCTTCAACACTCCACTCTCATCCCTCTATCTCACCCATAAACACACACAATACATATATCTACTCTCACTCATATCATCAAACATCTATCCCTCATTCCCCTCTCTACCAATCACAACACACACACTCATTCTCCACTTTGGCCGACCCCTCCCCAATACCAAATCACCAAGTATCACACACATAATATATCATAATATATACACTTATATATATAAGCCCCAATATATATACATACATATATATGTATATATAGAGTAACACATATATATCCATATATATACATATACATATATAACTAAAAGATACAATATGATACATTAAGATACTCAAATGAACTCACTCTAAATCATGCAAAATCTGGAATATTAATAAGAACCACAAAAACAATATTAGAATAATATTCATGAGTCAAAAAGGGGACTTTTCCTATTAGGACACCAACCTACATGTGGACACTCCTAGAAATGTCCAAAGGACACAAAAATGGTCTCAAATGAGGGCACCACCATGGGAATCATCATAAAGGATTTCCTACATGATCTACATGAGAAAAGAAATGGGTTTGGAGAAGGATTCACCTTGGTTGAAGGAGGAAAATCAATGGAAGCTTCAAAAAGTGGATGGAGCCTTTGGAGAAGAAGAAGAAAAAGTGGATTGGAATGAAATGGAATGGTTTTCTCTCTCCTCCCTATCCCCTCATGATGTGGCCGACCACAATGGCAAGGTTTGTCCTATATGGATATTTACAAGTTTGCCCTCCATGATTTAAATGGCTAAAAAATAGGAAAGGGTTAAACCGGGGTAGTTTAGTCAAACCGAAACCACTAATCTCTAACTAAAATTAACCAAAATAATTAGTCTAGTCTCTAACCAAAAATATCTAACATGTGGGCCATGGCTAGCTAGTGTGTGGGCCCGCTAAGGTCAAAATACCCCGGGTCCCCGAAACAAGTCAAAACAAGTCGGAATGAATTGAAATTCGAACCCGATTCAAATATCCCCAAATAATACAATAATAAAAAATAAATTCAAAATAATTTTAAAAGTGGAAAATGACAAAATACCCCTGTTTCTGGAAACTGGGAGTGACAGGAGGATACCAGGATACATCGAGTGTTTGAATCTCTATCTCTTTTACTCTTCATTAAAATAGTAGTAAATTGCTTGGTAAATTTTATTATCCTATTCACCTCCCCCTATAGGGTTCTATAATTGGTATCAAAGCATTGTTGATTTGGACTTACACCATTAGAGAGATCCATGGCCACTAACCCTAGTACCAATTTATTCTACAATAAGGGATACTCCACAAATAGACCTCCTCTATTTGGAAGATTAGGATAAGCATTTATCTGAAATTCCTAGACTTTGATCTATGGGATTATGTAGTCAACGACATTCCTGTATCTTTCATGGTTATTGAAGAAGTTGTCTCAGAAACCCTTAAAGATAGACTTTCTGAGATAATAAAAAGATTGCTAGTCGGGACACTAAAGCTATGAACGCTCTCTACCGTGCCCTTGATAGCAATGAGTTTAATAGGATTTCCATCTGTAAGACCTCTAATGAAATCTGGAGACTTTTGGAAGTTACTCATGAGGGAACCTCTCAAGTAAAGGAATCCAAGATCAGTAGACTCACCCAAGAATATGAATCTTTCAAAATGAAACAAGATGAGTCTATTACTATTATGTTTGCTCGATTTTGTTATATCATTAACCCTCTCTCTCTCTTGGCAAGGAATATCCCACTCATGAAAAGATTAGAAAAATCCTTCGGAGATTAACCAAAGGGTGGAATCCTAAAGCTACCGCCATCATTGAAGGAAACGATTTGACAACCATGACTCTTGAAACCCTCATGGGAAAGCTCATGACACACGAGCTGGACATGAAGGACCAAGAAGAATCTTTCGCTCAAGAAAAGGAGAAGGAGAAAGCTAAGAAAAGGAAAAGTCACTTGCTCTAAAAGCAACCGAGTCCTTTTCAAAAGACAACTCCGATGATGATGACTCAGACGATGAAGAGATCGCTCTCACCGCCGAGCACTTTCGAAAGTTTTTCAAGTTCAACAAAGCAAATCGTGCAAGACGGGACAACGATGAAGAACCTGCCTCCTATAACTGTAAGAGAATCGGACACATCAAGAGGGACTGTCCCATGGCAAGAAAAGAATCCAATAGATACGAGAAGTCCAACAAAGGAAGCTCATCCTCCAGAAAATATGCCAACACCAGCATAGGTGTGAAAGCGATGCTAGCGACTCTGACGACGACAAAGAGTGCAAGTACAAGGCAAATGTTTGTCTTATGGCAACTAAGGTAACAGATGACCTCTCTATGAATGCTCTTCTTACAATGACTTAGAAAATGTTATTCTTGAATTACACGATGAATACAAGGTCATAAGAGTAAAATATAAGAAATCTCTCAAAGAGATTGACGCTCACAAGTAAAAATAGAAAACTTTCTAACATCATTCATGACATTAAAGAAAAGTTGCCTGTTTTTGACACAGATGAGATCGAGTCTCTACGACTAGAGCTCCAAGAATCACAAGATGTCATCAAGATAGGGACATTGAAATACAATCCCTCAAGGAAGAATATGAATTTGCTATGCACAAGACTTTTGCTGCAAATCAAAGAGAATATGCCACCTCCATCAAGTACGACCTTCTTGCAAAATGCAAGAAACGAGTCGATAAGAATATTACACACACGCATACACAAAGGCATGTTAACACCGATCGCATGCCTCATACTCACAAGAACACAACACATAGGTCTTTTCCTAACCAAGTACATACACGAAAAGGTCCACTCAAAAGGAAAAACATTACATATCATGCTTTCTACTATCATCACCACAACACTCATGTGAAAACTCCTAATCATACTAGGACCTCTCATACACTCTGTCACCCACCCTCCTCTAGACCTATCACACCTATAGGGTGCCACTATTGTGGTCTCCTTGGACACACTCTTACTATTGTCAAATGAGAAAACATGTTGATATGAGAATGTTTAAATAGGTTCCTAAAACTAGCAATCAAGGACCCAAACATTCTTGGGTACCAAAGTCTTCATCTTCAACTTGTGTTGTAGGTGAACCCTCCGTCGCATGCTAAAAGCAAGTGGATCCTCGATAGCGGTTGCTCACGACACATGACCGGTGATACTTCACTATTCGCAACGCTATCGATGAAAAAAGAATTATATGTATCCTTCGGCAATAATCTAAAGGGGTATATCATAGAAAATGGTAACATTCGCTCCCCTCCTTATCCATGTATTAGAAATGTTTGCCTTGTTACAAATCTCACGCACAACCTTCTTAGCATTAGTCATCTTACGGATAATGGTTATGATATTAAGTTTGTTAAATATAAATGCTTCATCACCGATAGCACTAGTGGATCTACTGTGTATGAAGGCATTAGAGAAAATAATATCTATGTTCTTTATCTTGTCGAGAGCACTAACAATGACAGGTGCTTAGTAGCAAAGAACGATAAAAGTTGGCATTGGCATATGAGACTTGGGCATGCTAACATGGATACCATATCCCAACTCGCCACCAAGAAGCTTGTAAGAGGTCTTCCAAGCATCTCTTTCAAAAAGGATATGGTATGCCAAGAATGTGAAAAAAGTAAGTTGACCAAATCTTCTTTCAAATCCATCAACTCTGTAAGTACTACTAGACCTCTTCAACTTATCCATATGGATCTATTTGGTCCTAGTAGAGTAGCTAGTCTTGGTGGTAAACTTTATGTATTTATTTTAGTTGATAATTTCTCGACGTTTACGTGGGTCATATTTCTTGCAAACAAAGTGATACATTTCGTGAATTTGTTGGTTTTTGTAAATGTGTTCAAAATGAGAAAGACATTATGATCAATAAGATTAGAAGTGATCATGAGAAAAAATTTGATAATACCGATTTTAAAAGATTTTGTGAAAAGAATGATTTTGGTCATGATTTTGTTTGTCCTAGGACTCCACAACAAAATAGAGTTATGGAAAGAAAGAATAGAACCCTTGGCGATATAACAAGGGTCATGTTAAACCTGTCACGCCCCAGAACCAGAATACTGGAGAGCGGGGCAGACATAGCCAGCTACGTATAAAGTGCAATCCACGCTATACGGTCACGGCTGTCTAGGATACGTGAGGGTTTATCTACAAGCCAGCAGTCTCTTAAGGTCATGAACAAGCCTATTGTCTCAATCATAAGCAAGTAAGTAAAGTTACAAGATGTATGATCATTAAATATACAATAATAAGGCGTCCCAAATATTACATATTCAGCTGATCATGAAGCTAGTCGTACAAAATGTCAGGACTAGCAAGAGTTTAGTCATACATGATCAACCCTAGGATATGTTAATCATGTTACAGTCCGTAGGCAGACAGTAAGTAAAAGTGCAATCGAGCTAAACAGGTGCTCGTCGGCTAAACGCCTCAAAAGAATATTTTTACAAGGGAGTAGGAGAGCAAAATAAAACCCACTCGTTGTCGGGATTCCTTCTAGTGTTCACCATCCGGCAGGAAGGTTGGGGGATCCTCGGTAGCTGTTCCGAAATCTGGCCACACAAAACCAGCTGGGTCAGACCCCAGAAAGAGCAAGTGCTACAAAGGAGGCTTCACTAAGAGCTAAAACCAGCAGTCAGCATATGAATATGAATAAAAGTAAGAACAGGAAATAAAGAAAATTCACCAGGATGATATACGACGAGATAACCATGGAACTATTCAGATAACCAGGTTACAACCTGTAAACCAAACAAGGACCGGGGTTGTAACCTTTCGTCTGAACAGAACTTGGAATTCTCACCATTTATCGGTAAGATAAATGTAAGCATTCTGGTCATGCAGTAATCTGGAACAGGATCAGGGCAAGACTAGACTAGTTAAACTTCATCCAATCATTTCACGGCCAAGCAAGAATTACGGCTTGATACTTTAACTAACTAGGGTTGTCACAAGCCTAATTACTAACAAGATGCAGCGAGATTATTCCACAGCCACAAGCCCTGCAGACCATCCAGGTTACCCAGTCGAAAGATTAGGGTTGAATTCAGGTGGGTACATCGTCCAGGAAACGTATGTACCCTTAAGTAGCTTGAAGGGTGCAACACATGACAGTGTGCTGAAAATGTGCCCTACTCGACGGCAGGCTACAAATCCCCGGCGCGCCCCAGGTAACAGGATTGCCTGTAGCTGGGAAATCTCTTCATGACTAATGAGATAATCTAGTTGTTAGTCCTTAGTTCATTTCAATAGGTACTCCTGACCGTGGTACTCAGGAGTCCCATCCTAGACATGATGCAAGACAGGACTGGTTTAATTATACAAGCACAATCGCCCACGGTGTCCAGGTTATTATACAAGTCATGTCATGTCAGGTAGCCGTCGCAACAGCTTAATCGAGATAATTATGCCAGGTTATCAAGTCAAGTGTACTAGTCAGGAGTGCGCCACGACGGGCCACTATCTGGTCATGCCAGGGTACTCATGTCAGGAGTGCACCACTACGGGTCACTATCGTGTCAGGCTCAGTTATCAATTCCAAACATATCAAGTAAATTCAGGATTATCAAGTTCATGACAAAAGGCGTAAGGATATGAAATGGACGTTAAATACCTAATAAAATATCAATATAGAGGGGTATAGAAGAGTCAAACTTAAGGAAAATAAAACCAAAGTGACATGCTGACATAAGACCAGTCAGCCAAAGGCCATACGCTCAGGTCAGGCTATGCTCAAGCCAGGCTCAGGTCAAGCCACGCTCACAAAAGGCAGCGTATGAGGTCCATACGCCTCCTTATCACCCAAGCGAGCGTATGCGAATCATACGCTCCCAAAAGGCAGCGTAAGAACTCCATACGACTCCTGGCTAAGCAAGCGAGCGTATGCGAGTCATACGCTCCCAAAAGGCAGCGTATACACTTCATACGACTCCTTGTCAAGCAAGCGAGCGTATGCGAGTCACACGCTCCCAAAAGGCAGCGTATGAGGACTGCGCTGCGCTAAAGAGCGCGCACAGCTCAGTGACACAAGCTAAAAAGCTCGTGCACTGTTCACTGTCTTCTCCAAATGGCAAGAACAGCAAGAACTCCATGGGTAGAACCCAAAGCTTCAAAAGTCCATAACTTGGTCAAAATAAGTCCAAATCCAACTTTTCAAAGGTCAAATTGGGTAGAATAAAATTCTCTTCCACATGAAACCATCAAACTTAAAACGAGGAAGTTTGATAGATCAAACCACCAAAACCCAAAAATAACAAGTTTCTAGATCTACAAGAATTAAAGCTTCAAGATAGAAAATGACAAGTTCTAAAGTGTCTTAGAAACGTGGGGAGAAGCTAATGGAACGATAAAAACGAGCTCTCTTGTGGAAGCAAGTTGTACTTGCCTAAGGGTTGGGGAGTTGTGGAGAGGAAGGAAGAAGAAGAAGAAATAAATGAGAGTTATGGAGGAAAGAGAAGGTTGGTGGGGAAATAAATATCATGGGTGGTGGTAGGTAGGGGGTTCATCCCTTGGGTTCATGATGAACCAAGCATTGGGCCGGCCGAACCAATGCCAACCCAAGCCAACCCAAACCGAGAGCAAACCAAGCCAAGAAATAAACAAAAAATAATACAAGAAAATACGTACACGTATTTCCAAAATACGTAATACGAACCACAGGCATTACAACTCTATCCACCTTAAAAGAATTCCGTCCTCTGAATTTTATCAAGAGGCTAGAGGAGCAATGACAAGCTACATCAATCACATGCAAGCTATAACTAGGCAGACAATCACTCATTCAAGCAAGGAGTCGAAGGCATGAGGCATAAGAAAGACATTATACCTCACGAGTCAAACAAGTCGGGATATCGCGATCGGATATCATTTTTACGCTCCCACGTTGACTCTCCCAAAGAGTGATGACCCCAAGCAACTCGGACTAACTTGATAGTCTTGTTCTTGAGGATCTTCTCTCTCCGGTCTAATATAGACACGGGCCTCTCCTCATACGAAAGGTTGGTACCAACAACCAATTCCGAATGATCCAGGATGTGGCTCGGGTCCGGGATATACCGTCGTAATTGGGATATATGGAACACGTCATGCACCTCGCTTAGCGACGGCGGAAGAGCGAGACGATAGGATACATCTCCTACTCGCTCCAGAATGTCAAACGGTCCTATATACCTAGGACTAAGCTTTCCCCGTACGCCGAACGAATGACGCCACGGTTAGGCAAAATCCTCAGGAATACATGATCGCCGACCGAAACTCGAGGAGGGCGCCGATGAGAATCGGCCCAATGGCGCTGGCGATCTTGGGCAACTCGAAGATGATCTCTGACTCGCCTGACCACTTCAACTGTCTGGGCAATCATTTCTGGACCGAGCATCTGTCTCTCTCCAACATCATCCCAGGCTAGCGGGGATCTGCACTTCCTACCATACAGTGCCTCGAACGGTGCCATCTGGATACTGGCCTGGAAACTGTTGTTGTACGAGAATTCCACCAGGTGCAAGTGATCTTCCCATGAACCACCGAAGTCAAGTGTGCAAGACCGCAACATGTCTTCAAGAGTCTGGATCGTACGCTCCGACTGGCCATCTGTCTGCGGGTGATATGCTGAACTGAACTGGAGACGAGTCCCCAAACTCTCTTGCAAGCTACGCCAAAAGTGCGACGTAAATCCTGAATCTCGGTCTGAGGTGATACTGACTGGCACACCGTGCAATCTGACAATCTGCCTAAGGTACATCTCTGCTAACTGAGCTGTCGACTGACCAACTCTGAATGGAAGAAAGTGAGCCACTTTCGTGAGCCTGTCAACTATAACCCAGATAGCATCTCTACCAGCTGGGGATCTAGGTAATCCAGTCACAAAATCCATGGTCACATGCTCCCACTTCCACTCTGGAATCGGCAAGGGCTGAAGAAGTCCAGCCGGTCTCTGATGTTCGGCTTTAACTTGTTGGCAAACCAAACACCGAGAGACAAACCGAGCTATCTCCCGCTTCATGCCATTCCACCAAAAATGCTGCCGAATATTACGGTACATCTTCGTACTGCCGGGATGGATGGAATACTGCGAACTGTGCGCTTCTGACATAATCTCCTGCCGGATATCTCCGCTGGGTACACAAAGACGCTTACCATGTCGAAGTGTACCATCCTCATGAATGCATAACTCTGGTCTTCTTCCTGCCTCATACTCTGCTCTGAGTCGCTGAAGCTTGGAATCTGCTGACTGCGCCATCCGGATCCTCTCGATTATAGTGGACTGAACTTGCATACTGGCCATCAATGCCACACTGGAAGGGAGAACAACTTCAATACCCATCTTCTGAAGATCGGCTAACAGCTCTGGTTGTGCTGTTAGAAAATAAACTCCGGCTCTCCTGCTCAAAGCATCCGAAACAACATTGGCCTTTCCAGGATGATACTGCAGGTTGACATCATAATCCACAAGAAGCTCCAGCCACCTTCTCTGACGCATGTTAAGATCCTTCTGGGTGAAAACATACTTCAGGCTTTTGTGGTCGGTGAAAATCTCCACCCTGTCTCCATACAAGTAGTGCCTCCACAACTTGAGTGCAAACACCACTGCTGCCAGCTCCAAGTCATGGGTTGGGTAATTCCTCTCATGATCACGAAGTTGTCGTGACGCATAAGCTATTACCTTCCCATGCTGCATCAGAACGCATCCTAAACCTCTGCCTGAAGCATCACAGTACACTGAGAATCCTCCGATCCCATCTGGAAGTATGAGAATAGGAGCTGTTATCAGGCCTCGCTTCAACTGCTCAAAAGAACTCTGACACTCTGCTGTCCAAGCAAACTGCGCATCCTTGCGGGTCAACTGCGTCAATGGTGCTAAAATTTGGGCAAAATTCGAAACAAACCGCCGATAGTAGCCGGCCAATCCAAGAAAACTGCGAACCTCTGCAACTGTGCTGGGCACTGGCCATGACTCAATAGCCACAATCTTCTGGGGATCCACTTCTACTCCTCCTCGAGTGATGATATGACCCAAGTACGAAATGCGATCGAGCCAGAACTCGCATTTACTGAACTTGGCATATAACTGGTGCTCTCTGAGGATCTGAAGAACCACACGGAGATGCTGCTCATGCTCTGCCTCACCCTTGCTGTAGACCAGAATATCATCCAAGAACACAATCACAAACTGATCCAAGTAAGGCATGAAGATACGATTCATGAGGTCCATGAATACTGCCGGCGCATTGGTTGCTCCAAAAGGCATAACAAGAAACTCCCAATGCCCATATCTCGATCTAAAAGCTGTCTTCGGGATGTCCTGCTCTCTGACTCTGATCTGATGATAACCTGAGCGTAAATCAATCTTCGAGAATACTGAAGCCCCCTTGAGTTGATCAAATAAGTCATCTATCCTCGGGAGAGGGTATCTGTTCTTGATTGTCACCGAATTCAAGGTACAATAATCAACACATAGCCTGGACGTACCATCCTTCTTTTTCACAAGAAGCATCGGGGCTCCCCAAGGCGATCCACTAGCACGAATGAATCCCTTGGTCCTTAGTTCTTCAATCATCTTGTACAAAATCTCCAATTCTGAAGGCGCCATTCTGTAGACTCGCTCTGACACTGGTGCTGTCCCGGGAATCAAGTCTATAGTGAACTCAATCTCCCGCTCTGGCGACATCCCTGGAAGCTCCTCTGGAAAGACATCTGGAAACTCCTCGACTATCCTGGGCAACTGAACTGCTGCTACTGCCATCCGCAATACTGGAGGAGATGACTCAACCTCGCCTCGGGAAAAAGAAAACTCCGACTCGCCTGGAATGCTAAAATAACCCTGCCAATGTGGCAGTCTATCTAGCATACTGGTTCCTCAACCAATCCATCCCTAGGACCACATCATAATCGGCCATCGGGAACTCTATCAATCTAGCGGGGAACTCTCTACCGCTAACTACGATCCGACACGAGGAAAACACTCTATCTACTCCCACAAGTCCGTTACCAGTAAGTATATTGAGCCTTACTGATAATGACTCGGGCTCCAATCCTACCCGTGTCGCGAATCGTGCAGACATAAATGAATGCGATGCACCAGAATCAAATAAAGCTGAAGCTGGAAGGGATGTTGACGAGAATAGTACCTGCCACTACCTCTCCTGGTGCCAATCCTTCCTCCACGGTCATCACCATAGCCTGACCGTGCCCTCGGGGTGCTGGTCCCCTCTGCTGAAATCCTCGTTGTCTGCTCTGACTCTGGGCTTGGGCTTGCGCATACTGCTGGGGGTTCTGCTGCTGAAACACTTGGGTCTGAGGCGGCAAGGGCCTCGACAATGGATACTGTTGCTGCTGCTGGACTGGTGCTGGTCCTCTCACCGAAGAGCTAGAAAGGTTGGATGATGATGAGCCACCCCTGTTCGGGCAGGTTCTAACCCAATGGTCTGGTGCTCCACAAACCAGACACAATCCTTGTGCCCTGTGACATTCTGCCACTACATGGCCTGGCTTCCCACAATGAGAACAACCCACTGCGAAAGATTGCTTCTGCTTCTGCTGCTGCTGCTGAGGGTACGTCGGGGTCGAATGCTGAACCGACGTCACTGAGGCCGCTCGCCTCGGAGCTCCAATAGTCAAAGCCCTGGCTGCCGGGGCCGGTGCTGAAGACTGATTCATCTGGCCGTGGGATCTCTTCCGACCTCCGACCCTGTCCACAATCCTCTGGGAGGTATACTCATGCCTCCGGGCTACTCTCAAGACTGCATCAAAAGTCTGATGCTCAAATTGCTCAACTGCCAACAAGATCTCCAAGTGAAGCCCCTGCTGGAACCGCTGGGCTCGATCATACTCGGTTGCTACCAAGGTGGGAGCAAACCGACTGAGTCTGGAAAACTCGGCCGCATATCCGTCGACCGTCCTGCCTCCTTGCTTCAGATTGGTGAACCTCGTCTGTAGATCGTACCGAGCTACAACATCAAAATACTTGGTCTGGAATCTCTCTCTGAATACTGCCCAAGCAATGGGTGCTGCTAATCCAACGGCCTGCGCTGCCCACCAGCTGCGGGCAAGATCTAATAATTGCAGGCGCACAACGGCCACCTTCTCATTCTCTGGGGTCCTAGCTGCTTCTAGAACCACCTCTGTGTCCTGAAGCTATGCATCCGCTGCGACAGCATCTTCACTACCGTCAAAGAAGGGAGGGTTCAAGCGCTTGAAGCTGTTGGCCGTGCTGTTACCCTGATGACCACCTCTGGTTAAGGCATCCGCCAATACCTGTTGCAAGGCATCTCCACGACGATCTTGAGAAGCTATCAAGGTCCTGACGAGCCCTACCAAAGTGCCATCATCAGGCTCGGCAGGCTGAACTGGCTGGACTGGTGGCTCTTCTCCAATAGGCTCGACTCTGGAGGCTACTCTGGAGTGCTGGACTTGATCTCCAGGTTGCTGCTGGTTCGCGGGAGGTACTCCGCCTTGCTGATCGGTAGGACCATGAATGATGCCGCTGAAGAAGACGACATAGGGAACAATAAGGAAGGACCAGGACAGATCAACGATACAAGCATATGATCAGGACAAGAATCCAGGGATTCAGAAGATACGAGCAGAGATCAAGGACGAATACTGATTGAGACATCTATTCGGTAAACCCTCACATATCTTGATTTACAAGACCTGTATGGGCCACCACTTAAACCATGTCACGCCCCAGAACCAGAATACTGGAGAGCGGGGGCAGACATAGCCAGCTACGTATATTGAAGTGCAATCCACCTCGCTATACGGTCACGGCTGTCTAGGATACGTGAGGTTTATCTACAAGCCAGCAGTCTCTTAAGGTCATGAACAAGCCTATTGTCTCAATCATAAGCAAGTAAGTAAAAGTTACAAGATGTATGATCATTAAATATACAATAATAAGGCGTCCCAAATATTACATATTCAGCTGATCATGAAGCTAGTCGTACAAAATGTCAGGACTAGCAAGAGTTTAGTCATACATGATCAACCCTAGGATATGTTAATCATGTTACAGCCCATAGGCAGACAGTAAGTAAAAGTGCAATCGAGCTAAACAGGTGCTCGTCGGCTAAACGCCTCAAAAGAATATTTTTACAAGGGAGTGGGAGAGCAAAATAAAACCCACTCGTTGCCGGGATTCCTTCTAGTGTTCACCATCCGGCAGGAAGGTTGGGGGATCCTCGGTAGCTGCTCCAAAATCTGGCCACACAAAACCAGCTGGGTCAGACCCCAGAAAGAGCAAGTGCCACAAATGAGGCTTCACTTAAGAGCTAAAACCAGCAGTCAGCATATGAATATGAATAAAAGTAAGAACAGGAAATAAAGAAAATTCACCAGGATGATATACGACGAGATAACCATGGAACTATTCAGATAACCAGGTTACAACCTGTAAACCAAACAAGGAACGGGGTTGTAACCTTTCGTCTGAACAGAACTTAGAATTCTCACCATTTATCGGTAAGATAAATGTAAGCATTCTGGTCATGCAGTAATCTGGAACAGGATCAGGGCAAGACTAGACTAGTTAAACTTCATCCAATCATTTCACGGCCAAGCAAGAATTACGGCTTGATACTTTAACTAACTAGGGTTGTCATAAGCCTAATTACTAACAAGATGCAGCGAGATTATTCCACAGCCACAAGCCCTGCAGACCATCCAGGTTACCCAGGTCGAAAGATTAGGGTTGAATTCAGGTGGGTACATCGTCCAGGAAATGCATGTACCCTTAAGTAGCTTGAAGGGTGCAACACATGACAGTGTGCTGGAAATGTGCCCTACTCGACGGCAGGCTACAAATCCCCGGCGCGCCCAGGTAACGGGATTGCCTGTAGCTGGGAAATCTCTTCATGACTAATGAGATAATCTAGTTGTTAGTCCTTAGTTCATTTCAATAGGTACTCCTGACCGTGGTACTCAGGAGTCCCATCCTAGATATGATACAAGACAGGACTGGTTTAATTATACAAGCACAATCGCCCACGGTATCCAGATTATTATACAAGTCATGTCATGTCAGGTAGCCGTCGCAACAGCTTAATCGAGAAAATTATGCCAGGTTATCAAGTCAAGTGTACTAATCAGGAGTGCGCCACGACGGGCCACTATCTGGTCATGCCAGGGTACTCATGTCAGGAGTGCACCACTACGGGTCACTATCGTGTCAGGCTCAGTTATCAATTCCAAACATATCAAGTAAATTCAGGATTATCAAGTTCATGACAAAAGGCGTAAGGATATAAAATGGACGTTAAATACCTAATAAAATATCAATATAGAGGGGTATAGAAGAGTCAAACTTAAGGAAAATAAAACCAAAGTGACATGCTGACATAAGACCAGTCAGCCAAAGGCCATACGCTCAGGTCAGGCTATGCTCAAGCCAGGCTCAGGTTAAGCCACGCTCACAAAAGGCAGCGTATGAGGTCCATACGCCTCCTTGTCACCCAAGCGAGCGTATGCGAATCATACGCTCGCAAAAGGCAGCGTAAGAACTCCATACGACTCCTGGCTAAGCAAGCGAGCGTATGCGAGTCATACGCTCCCAAAAGGCAGCGTATACACTCCATACGACTCCTTGTCAAGCAAGCGAGCGTATGCGAGTCATACGCTCCCAAAAGGCAGCGTATGAGGACTGCGCTGCACTAAGAGCGCGCACAGCTCAGTGACACAAGCTAAAAAGCTTGTGCACTGTTCACTGTCTTCTCCAAATGGCAAGAACAGCAAGAACTCCATGGGTAGAACCCAAAGCTTCAAAAGTCCATAACTTGGTCAAAATAAGTCCAAATCCAACTTTTCAAAGGTCAAAATTGGGTAGAATAAAATTCTCTTCCACATGAAACCATCAAAACTTGAAAACGAGGAAGTTTAATAGATCAAAACCACCAAAACCCAAAAATAACAAGTTTCTAGATCTACAAGAATTAAAGCTTCAAGATAGAAAATGACAAGTTCTAAAGTGTCTTAGAAACGTGGGGAGAAGCTAATGGAACGATAAAAACAAGCTCTCTTGTGGAAGCAAGTTGCACTTGCCTAAGGGTTGGGGAGTTGTGGAGAGGAAGGAAGAAGAAGAAGAAATAAATGAGAGTTATGGAGGAGAGAGAAGGTTGGTGGGGAAATAAATATCATGGGTGGTGGTAGGTAGGGGGTTCATCCCTTGGGTTCATGATGAACCAAGCATTGGGCCGGCCGAACCAATGCCAACCCAAGCCAACCCAAACCGAGAGCAAACCAAGCCAAGAAATAAACAAAAAAATAATACAAGAAAATACGTACACGTATTTCCAAAATACGTAATACGAACCACAGGCATTACAAAACCAATATAAGCTTCCCCAATACTTTTGGACGGAGGCCGTTAATACGGCTTGTTATGTTATAAATAGGGTCTTAATTCGACCGATTTCTAAGAAAACTCCATATGAGCTTTGGTTTGACAAAATTCCTTCAATTGAATACTTTAAAGTTTTTGGATGCAAATGTTTTATTTTGAATGCTAAGGATAACCTAGACAAATTCGAAAAAAAGCATATGAAGGTATTTTTCTTGGTTACTCAATACATAGTAAAGGATTTCGTATTTTCAACAAAAGAAGTCTTATTGTCGAAGAGTCAATTAATGTCTCTTTTGATGAACTTAACTCTTCTACATCCTCCTCATCCGATGATGTTGATGACATCTCTTTTGGTTTAGAAAACTCTTCTCTTGAAGACACTAGTCCTTCTTCATCTAACCATAAAATATTGACCCCTCCAAGCGAAGATTCTCTACCACTAGAGAATCCTCAAGAGGACCTCCCAAAAGAATGGAGATTTGTTCCACAACATCCCAAGGAGCTTATCATTGGTGATCCCTCTTTTCATGTTAGCACTTGATCCTCTACTCGTGATCTTTGTGCAAATGTAGCTTTTATTTCTCAAATAGAGCCTAAAAATATCAATGATGCCTTTAATGATAAATTTTGGATGGTAGCAATGCAAGAAGAGCTTAACCAATTTGAGAGAAACAAGGTTGGGAACTTGTCCCTAAACCCAACAACTACCCCACTATTGGGACAAAGTGGGTGTTTCGAAACAAACTTAATGAAGATGGGTTCGTCACTTGTAACAAAGTCCGATTGGTTACTCAAGACTATAACCAAGAGGAAGACATTGACTACGATGAAACCTATGCTTCGGTTGCTCGTCTTGAATCCATTCGCATGCTATGTGCTTTTGCTTGCTTTAATGATTCCAAACTCTTTCAAATGGATGTCAAAAGTGCCTTTCTAAACGGTATTATTAAGGAGAAAGTTTATGTTAAGCAACCTCCTGGTTTTGAAGATTTTATTTTCCTTATCATGTTTTCAAATTATACAAAGTCCTTTATGGCCTCAAACAAGCTCCTCGTGCTTGGTATGGGCGTTTTAATTCCTTTCTTATTTCTTATAACTTTTTAAGGGCAAAGTTGACACTACACTTTTTATTAAATCTCTTAACGACACCCTTTTGTCAGTTCAAATTTATGTTGACGATATTATTTTTGGTTCCACTAACAATGCACTATGTGTAGAATTTGATAAAGTAATACAGGACGAATTTGAAATGAGCCTGATGGAAGAACTATCTTTCTTCTTGGGTATGCAAATCAAGCAAGGTCCCAAAGGAATCTTCATCATTCAAGCCAAATATATAAAGGATCTTCTCAAACGTTTCGAACTTGACTCATCCAAATCAATGAGGACTCCTATGGCAACAACGACAAAACTTGATAATGATGAAGATGGTATCTCGGTCGACATTCGTAAGTATCGAGGTATGATCGAAAGCTTACTTTATTTAACTGCTAGCCGTCCTGATATTATGTTTAGTGTTTGTCTTTGTGCACTATACCAAGCAAATCCAAAAGAATCTCACTTATGTGCCGTTAAACGCATTTTTCGGTATCTCAAAGGCACCCTTAACATGAGACTTTGGTATCCGAAATTTTTATCCTTGGAGCTTATCGGCTATTCGGATACGGACTTCGTCGGATGCAAAATCGACCGAAAAAGCACTAGCGGCACATGTCAATTTTTTGACAAATCCTTGGTATCATGGTTTAGTAAGAAATAAAACTCTGTTGCTCTTTCCACCACTGAAGCCGAGTATATAGCGGCTGGTTGTTGTTGTGCACAAATTCTTTGGATGTCACAAACACTTGTTGATTATGGTATCTCTTATACTTGCACCTCCATCAAATGTGATAACACTAGCTCTATCAATCTCATGAAAAATATGATTTGTCACTCACGTACGAAGCACATTGAGATTAGACACCATTTTCTTCATGATCATCAACAAAAGGGGGACATTCATCTTAATTTATTGATACTACTTATCAATTAGCAAACATATTCACTAAACCCCTTCCGGAGGATCAGTTTGTATTTCTTTGCCAGGAGTTAGGCATTATTAATCTTGAATCCTAGTTTTTGTTCAGACGGCATACCGACGGAATACCGTGACATACCGTCGGTTAATCGATTTGCCTTCAGAATTACTTTCTGTAACCATTATCGGCCTACCGACGGTACCCAACAGCATTTCGCCGGCATTCCGTATGTGGCAATACGGGTACAACAACAACCTTTTTTTGGGCCCCACTAAATCACTTTCTCTTCCATCACTATCCTTTCAAATCCTATTCCTTTATTCTCTCACCCTCACCTCATTAATTATTCCTTTCAACTCCTCCTATCAAATCACATCAAATCACATCAAATCCCTTCAACATTTATTTTCCTCTCTCCTTTCAACTTCCTCTCTCCTTTTCAAAAACCCCTCATTTATTACTCATTCATCCCTCTCTTCAACAAATCCTCCACCCCCTTCTTTTATCACTTTAAAAACCCATTTCTTCTTCTTCTTCTTCTTCTTCTTCTTCTTCTTCTTTTCTTTTCTCCAAACACTTCCTCCTCCTTAGCTCCTGTTATCTCCATGGCCCATGCCAAACATGCACGCTCCTCCTCCTCTTCTAATCCTTTTATTCTGGTGCCCTTACCAAATGGTGCCTACGACCACAAGATCTTCACATCCGGTCTTGCTGCGGACGCCTGGTTCCAGTATTTTACAGACCATGCTGTTTACAAAGGGAAGCCGATCAACTGGAATCTCTTCTCCGATCAACTTTTATTATTCCAATCTGCAGGCCTTTCAACTCTTCTTCGTCGTCAAGTTCCTGTTTATCCAGCGGCTTTTCGCCTCTTATACTACAATCTTGTGCCGAACTTGGCCAACAATGCACTTGAGACTCTCGTAAATGATCGCCACATTCGCCTAACGACCTGAGATATTATCGAGATTCTTGAGATTCCTAATCGCGGGGACGCTCTACCCACTTTAGCCGATCTGTACCCTACCATTGAAGTCTCTTTCGACAAGTTTTGTGGCATTATCTGCAAAGGGCCTAACCCTCCAGCCATTCCTGCCCTCTCCAAGCAGCTGGAGCCTTTCTACTACGAGCTGCATCGCATCATCTGCCACACCCTGTATCCCAAGTCTGGCAACTATGATGCCATCATAAACGATGATCTGGTTTGTATGTACTACCTTTATTCTAAGAAGACTTGGTCCTTTGCTAAGACTCTCTTGAATGCCTTCTCATCTATTCACTCTGCGGGGAGGCAAGCCCTCAACTACGACATGTTTATCACTTTGATTTTTGAGGCCAAAGGTGTAGACCTCACTCTTTGCCAATCGAACAGTGTTCCTCCCTTCCTGGCTGTCTTCTGCTTTCAATCTGGACAATTCTCGTGCGTCAACTTCTCAGGCCCCTCAACCCACTCCACCTACTCGAGCGTCCTCTGATCCTTCTTCCTCTGGCCGATTCATGCCTCTGACCCAACAACACTTTGATATGCACATGGCTCAGGTGGAGGAGCAGATGTGGACCAATACCCGCGGCCTTGGCAACCTTATTCAGAGCCGCTTCCATGACCAGGCCTACTTCCTTCAGCGGACTCTTCAGGATTGCAATACGTTTTTGGATCTCAATTTTCAGGATCCCAACTTTAAAGGATCCCGCTTCTCTGACCCTAATGCCTACGGGTTCATGTATCCCGATGGCATTGATCCTTTCTGTGCTTTTTACGAGACTTCGGGTGATGGTAATGATGATCCTACTGATCAGTAGCCTTCGGTCTCCTTCTATGTTGGTCCAATAAGAAGTGGTGTTCGTATCCTAGTTTTTCTTTTGAGGTCCTGCGGGGACCAGTGTCTTTGTTTGGTTTTGTTGAGTTGTCTTTTGTAGTCCTTCGGGGACCTTTTTGTTGGTTAGTTTCCTTATTGATGGTTTAAGTTCTGTAAGCATGTACTCTTCAAATCTTTTATTCAATATATGCATGCTTTGTTTCTTACTTACGCTCTCGTCTATACCTTTTTCTTTTATATATTCCTACATTTTTCACCATCTTTGATTAAGTGACAAAGGGGGAGAAAACGTATTGAGGGGGAGTAGTCCACCTACGGGGGAGCCACTCCCTAAAAAGATGCTATCTTCCTTTTTGTCAATTATCAAAATGGGGGAGATTGTTGGCACATTTATTTTGATAACATTAACAACATCTTCATGGTTTAGTTTTCTCCATATTTTTAGCAAACAGATACACACTCAAGCTTTCTAATGGCTGCTACAAAGAAATTTGTTTATCCAAGCCACTCAGCAAAGCCACATGGAAGTCTTAAGAAGTCACCGAAAACAAAACTGAAGAAACCAACGCACATTCAAAGACTGCTATAAAAAATTCAAGTTTTGGAGTCCGTACAAGGTCTAGGACTTTCGATGTAACGATTAATGTGGATGACAGAACATAAGCCCCTTCTATTTTTTCAGTCAAAAATCAATGTCTTCAGAAACAGAATACCGACGGCATACCACCATGCACTGACGGTATACTGATTTCTTCCTGAGAAAACATTCTGTGAAGAAAATTGACATACCGATGATATACCGCTATGTACCGATGGTATACCATTTCTGAGCAATAAAATTGTTTGTTAAAGAAAATCGGCATACCGACGATATACCGTTGTGTACCGACGGTATACCGGTTTTTTGCTTAGAAAATTGTTTGTAAAGAAAGACGGCATATCGACGGTATACCGTTGCATACCGCCGGTATTCCGACCTCTCTATTTTTTATTTTTGAACGGACATATGTCAGCATTAAATGCTCCGACGGCTAGATTTATTACCATTACTATTTAGAAACGGCATGCCGACGGAATGCTGCTCCATACCGACGGTATTACGTCAGCCTTATGTTTGGAGCATTAAATGCCTAGTTCTCTTGGTTCTCTATTTAAGGTGGTTGTGTCTTCTCTTTGAAGCCATCCACTTGAGCCTTAAATTTTCCTCAATAACCAAAGATCCTCACCACTACTACTCTATCCAAAGCTTTAACTTGTCATCCAACCGAAGAGTGCTAGAGTATTTCAAGAGTTGTCATTTTCGATCTTCAAAGTGTTGTAGAAGAACAAAAGCCCTCTTTCTTTTCTATTGAAGTTGGCGAGCCTTCGTAAGAAAACTCGTGTGTAAGAAGTTGGCGAGCTCTTCGGATCCAAACTCGTGTTGAAGTTGACGAGTTCTTCGGATCCAAACTCGTGTGTAACTATTTACTCAAATAGTGGATTAAAGCCGGAGATAGTTCCGGGACTAGAGTGCCCCTTGGGAGGATACCAGGATACATCGAGTGTTTGAATCTATCTCTTTTACTCTTCATAAAATAGTAGTAAATTTCTTGGTAATTATTTTACCGCTTTATGGTGTCACGACCCGCACCCACTGTGAGGGTACGAGTACGTAACAACGCCCAGCCTACGCCACAGAGTCGGTGGTAGAACGCTGTTCTAAATCTCTAGTTAACCATCAACTCATGCAGTATATAATGTACTCGTCATAATCAACTCTGAACGGAGGACAAGTATGAGATATGGTACAACTCAATTACAGTCTAAGCACGATACGATAACATAGAAAATGACTACAAATAGAAAGACAACTACAACTACTGAAATAATACAACATCTCAACAATCTGAAATACAACACAAGTCTCAAGTCAATACAACAAGTCCGAAAATAAGAACTAATGCAAGTCTAAAACTGTATCCCGATCACTGCTAAGTGTCGGGACCAAAGGTGGCTAATCCCTCGTCAGGTCCATAATGAGTAGGGCAAGCATCCTCGGGCTATCATCTGTAATATTTTCAACAGGTCCAGTCAGGACAGGAACGAGTACATCTCATCTAGAAAACCCAAGTAAATGACAGAGAACTATAAAGCAGTTATAGACAATTGTATTGATGAACATGGCAGTTTATATTCAGGTGATGGTATAGAGAGACAGTTAAAGTACAAGGAAAGTAAGGTAACTAAACAAGAGAAGAATCAGGGCAATGAAGACTGTAAATAGAAACTAGCTGAACTAGAGTAACATGATATAAGTCCAGACAGTAAATATAAACAAGTGTAAAACCCAAGTAAGTCCAGACAACCTGAATCTGATACCAGGTGATTCCAGTACAAGATGAGTCCAGTATAAGATGATTCCAGTCAGTGATCAAAGATTCCAGGGTGAGTCCAGACTATATTCTAACAGTGTGTTTTAAAATACCGAGATCGACATGTAAACGGCTATAGATAATCCGATACATCACACACTCGGCCGGATGTGAGATGGCTATCATTCCAGTTTAATTCCAGCATGGGGGTGATTCCAGAATTAGGGTATGTCTACATGTCTTACTCAAGTATTTTCTCTTTCAGCAAGTACAAGTGAATCCAGAATACGATACGAGAATCGAGATAAGTCCAGCCAAACATGATGATACCAGCAATGATTCCAGAATGATTCCAGTAATAGAGGCCAGACAATATGGTATGTGTGTCGCATATATGAATCCAGAAATATCCATACATATTGTAATAGAGAATCACATACAACTAACTAGAACTGAAGTACAGTAATTGACAAGTAAATAAGAAAACTATCAGAGAATGTACTCGCCTGATACTCTGTAAAGAGTAGTATAATATCAGATGTCTGCACCGGAGTCACAATGTCCTAAATAGAGCAATACAGGTTATAATGTGTTTAAAATAAGGTAAATGAAGTTTACGATACAATCTACATGATTTCTAGGCCAATCTAGGTCAAAGTCAAACTTGGTCAACCTTGGTCAACACTCTAGGCCACTAGGTCAACACTAGGCCTAAACCACAATCACTAAGTCTAATAGAAATCTATACTAGGCTAACAACCTAGGGAAACCTAATACTAGCTATAGGCTTGAAATCCTATAGGCCTAAGTACTAAACCCAAGCCTATAGGCTACTAAAACTCAAGCTAACACTATGGCCTACTACTACTCTACCTATAGCCTAAACCAAGCCCCAAGCCTAAGCCACTAGTCTAACAGGAACACTAACAGTCCCACAAAACCAACCACATCACAGTCTACCTATACCAAGATAGTCTACTAACTAACCCTCAATTTTAACACTCACTCAAGGACACACTATAAATCACATTCACATATCCCAACTGCATTTGTTTCCTCATATCAGCCTCAGATTTTCCCCTCCCACATGTCATCCTCCTCTCGTATCACCTATAAAAGGATACTCAAGATGCATTAAGGATACATGTATCCTTTCTATCTATATTACAACCAGTCCTAAATCCTGCTACTGTTCTACAGAGATACCCTCCTATAGCCTCTCTCTCACTTAGGATTCACTCCTCAAGTATAACTAACATACACCAACTAAATATCCTAACATCTAGCATATCCTATGTAAACCCCTAAAACTCTCTCTCCTAACCTGATATAGAAATATCTATCCACCTAATACACACCCACCATGGCCATCACAGACCTAACAAACCCAACAGAGGGGGAATGAAATCTGCTGCTGCATATCTGCTTGCTGTCCTACAGAGTGCATCACATGTTGCTTCTACTGTTCTGTTACTTAACTGAACTCAAACCTCACTTAACCAAGTACTTGATACATACATCCCACTCCCTAATAACCTATAAACTGAATTAATCCATTCAATCACCTATTCCTCACCACTCCTTTACTGTCAATGGCTCTCTAACCTACTCCTTATCTCATCTCTTCAAATATCATGACACACTCACACAAACACATATAAAACCAAACTTAAACCTACACATGTGAAACCTGAATACCATATCAACATCACAGGAATTGGAAGGAGGTGATCGAGTGTGTGATACACACGTGTCCATGGTGTGTCAATAATTCAAGGTGTCATGTGTGTCAAGGGGATTGTGTCAAGTAAAGTGTCCAAGTGTCCAGAGAGGTGTGTGTCACAGTGTGAATGGGTGTGTGTGAACATTTATGTGTGTGTACATGTGTCAAGTGTGTGTGTGTGTGTGAGCTAATAGTGTGTGAACATAATGGGACATAGGACAACAGCTACTAGGGTGTGTATGGGTATGCTAAATGAACACAGTTGAGTGTGTCTACAAAGCCAAACTCATTTCCGTTTTCATTTCAAGGTATCAGAAATCTTTACCTATACAACATGAACTTGACTCAATATCAAACAAAATTAACCCAATAACAATCCCAGTATAATACAGTATGTATAACTTGTATTTACACACACACACATATATATATATAATATATATATATAAATATTATATATATATATATATATATACTCATTAAAAGATTTAATAAAAACAGAAAAACCCAATTCATAAGACTGTCAAACCCGAGAACTGAAATCAGTCCATAAACGTTGCAATTTCGAAACCCAATTAAAGAAGTAACTCAAAATAATTAGGAATTCATAGTGTACAGTGGCATGGGCATATCTGACATGTCCACGTATCCATTTGTGTATAAATTACAGGAGTCCAAAAATCCTAAAAACTAAAGTATCAGAAATCAACAACATAGCGGCCTCATGCAGCGAGGACACGGCCTCGTGCACGCGACACAGGGCACAACACGACTCATGCTTGTGCCCACGTGTTCGCCCCATATAGGACTACGTGTTCGTGTTCCTGACACGTTACCATGACGTGTCTAAGATGGACACGAAGCCCGTGTCAGAACCCTAAAACATGCGTGTTCAGTCCAGTATAAAACTGGTACAGCCTTGTTTTCAGGTCCGACACGAAATAAGGTATCGTAAAACTTGGGGACTGACTTGTCAGTCACCGCCCCAACCTCCACACCAAGTTTTACGTGTCTAAATGCTGTGTCCAAAGAGAAATAAGACACGGGTAGCAGGACATCGTACACGTGTGTCGTGCAGCGTGTGTAAGCCCCCTGAATTTCAGGGTTTATTTTAAATTTTCTAAATGAATTATTTTTGATAAGTATTTTATATTAATTTAAATACGTATTTCCCAGCGTATTTCGTATTCTCTTGGTTTCCGGAATGCTTTAAATTTTTTCCTAACTTATAGTTTTTTTCCTTGGCCGGCATACCGCCAGTATACCAGAGTATACCGATGGCATACCGTCTGGACAGATTTTCTACACTTTAGATATTTTCGGTTTCTGATATTTTATGAATAGTGTTTCAGATATTTTCGTAAATAGTGTTTTGGATATTTTGATGAATAATATTTAGATATTTTTGTGAATAGTGTAGATGCACTCTATTACCCAATGGATATTTGGTTTTGTTTGAATGGCCATGATTGACCTAGACTTTCACATGGATCACGATCCGACGGCTAAGATTAATTTCCCCTTCTATATATACCATTTTACTTTCTCTCTCCTCTCTTTTTTCATTCTCTTCACTCTCTCTTCATTTTTTCTTCCTTTCTCTTCCCTTGGAGCTTGCCAAGAGCTTGGCCTTGAGGTCTAGAGTGTGGTTTCGTACCCCTCTTGGTGGTGGAGTAGAAGATTAGGCTTGGAGTTTAACCTAGGCAAGTGCATCTTGCTCAAAAGTGACATGACCATACTTTATTTTGTTTTCCATAGAAACTAAAATTTTATTGGCCTATAATTTGCTTCTTTAAATTGTTAACATGTTTAGTATATAGCACTTTTCGTTTTGATCGACAGTATTACGTAGATCTGAGTTTCTAAATATGATTTTCGAGTATTTGAGGTTTTGATCTATCAAATGTATTGATTTGTGAAAACTAATACTTCCATGTTGTAGGAAATTCAATTCAATTCGATTTTGACTTTTGAAAGTCCGAATTTCGATTTAAAACGAAGTTTTTATGGCCGAAACAAGTTTTGAGTTCAAAAATCAACTTTCTGCGACGGTTAGGAAAATCCGTCGAAAATCCACGGAAATCCGTCGGAAAATCCGAACTTTCACCACAAAACTTGCTGTGACGGAACGAAAAATCCTTCGAAAATCCGCAGTAATCCGCTGGATGATCCGGTAGGCTGTTTTTGAATTTTTTATATATTTAAATGCTGTAAAAATTCTAGAAAAATTGTATTTAAATACTATGTTAATTTAGCTAATTTATTATAATTTTTTCAGCATTTAATAACTACTTTTGGTATTTTATAAAAATAAAAAATAGAACTCATTTTTAGGATACATATGTTTGCTGATTTTTAATAAATATTTATGAAGGTTTACAAATTCCAAAAAAATTAGTATAAATTTCTATAATTAACAAGGATCATTCTGGTACTTTATTTTAAATATATTTAAGCTTTTGTCTATCTCAAAAATTATTGGAACATAATGTACAGTTTGATTTATTTATTGAATAGTTACGACTTGCAATATTTTGTGTTATTTTGAATTATTGTAGTATTGGACCACCCCCTACACTAGTATAAAGACCCTAGAAAGTTAGTTTGGATATAGTGTCACCCCACATTGGACTTGGAATTGACCGGAGTTGACCAGTTGACCAAAGTCAACTATAAGTCAACCTCTGACCCAGTTTGTCTTAGTTTGCCCTAGTTGACCTAGACATTATAGTATGTTTTTTACCCTGATTAGCTATTGTATTATCTCATCTTTAGGACTGTGGCTTCACTCCGAGCCTCGATTCATATTGATAGCAGGATCCCAGGCAAGTACATCTACAAACTCATTTACTGTCTTTTAATGCTAGAACAAGTATTAACCCTATTAAAATACTGATCTTTGAGGTAGCAAGTTAAATCTTCGTATGTTGTATTACTTACAGTACCTGTCATGCTTAGGACAGTTCTTAT
This sequence comes from Iris pallida, assembly GCA_029216955.1. Taxonomy (NCBI): domain Eukaryota; kingdom Viridiplantae; phylum Streptophyta; class Magnoliopsida; order Asparagales; family Iridaceae; genus Iris; species Iris pallida. The sequence continues at coordinate 8,037 of JANAVB010023446.1, read as the reverse complement.
ATCTCCACATGCTTTATATCATTCTCGTATCTCCCACATGTTTTTACTGTTCTCGTATCTCTCACATATTTAAATAACGGTTTAACGAGAAACTGTTAGTAGTGTACGTGAACATGATCCCCTTCTTCGTATGTACTTACCGCGCTCGGTGCCATTCTATATGTGACCTTGCCGTATGTTCTGGTCCCGCGTTTGTGTATGGATATACACCGATGCCGTTATGTGTACGTATGTGCACATCAAAAAATTGATATGTACCGTTGTACATCCTATTCACCTATTGACCGATTCACGTACATACTAGTTTTAAACTTTTAAACTATATGTTGTCATTTCTAAAAAGAACCAATTAAACCATGATATGCCATGTTCCCTATGTTACCATGATATTGTGATCCCAGTTGTACCATGAGGCCATGTTTTCCAGTATTTCCTGTTTTATAGACTTATCACACCATGATTCTTATTGTACATCTCTTTTATTATATGTTCAGCACTTTAGTTGTAGAGGTTGTACTTGCTTCCGTCCTGACAGGATAACGTTGTAGGTTTACTTTTCGAGGAGGAAATGCTATGTGATTCATATATAGCACTGCTTTTGAGGACCTGGCCTTAGCTCCAGAAGAGGCCCCAGCGGGGAACCTTGCTTAGTTATCTTTTTTGTGTTTTGAGACTTAGACTTTGTCTGTACTTATATTTGGATACTGGACTTTGTCTCCAGTTAGATACTTTGGAAGTGTATTATTAAGTCTGTACTTGTTTACCTTCACTTATAGATGTTGTGTTGTGATGAACCTTTAAATGTGATTTTAGAACTGTTAGCAGCTTAGATCCTTTATTGTCTATTCTTAGAAAAGCTTACTACACTTTAACAAGCATTGGCTGGACATGGCTCGGCTCGGCCCAATAATTTGGGTAGCGGATCGTGACATGTTTTTAGTGGTGGCCCATGCAGGTCCAGACTTAAGTTGTTTGGTTACGTTATTGTACAAAATATGCCTGTAATTAGGATCTAGGACAATTTGATAATAATAGGACAACATTTAGAACACCTAGAAGATTCTAGGATTGTAACATAGGAGAACTCATCACAGCATAGGACCGTTAGCTATAATTAGCCTATTGTTTGTATTTCAGTGGGTCAATTTAGACCAAGTTTGTACCCTTGGGGTGACCCCTGAGGATCTCACTTTAATCTTACCTAGAAATCTGTTTCCACTTATTTCTATTTGCTCTTCCTTAAATTCATTGTTGAATTTAATTTCTGATTTTCGTTGTTGACTTTGATCTTGCATCGTGATAAATTTTGTGGATTAAATTATGATATGTCCTGATAAGGTAAACGTCTGCTTTATTTATGGAGTTTAGAATTTATCGCAGCCTTATTAGCTGGTATGACAAAAACATAGAGCCTGATTTTGGATATACTATCATATTCATAGAATTTAGATTTTTTCGCAGCCATACCGGTTGACGTGGTAAGTAATCTAGATGATATGACTATAGGGTGCATACCTTAGTTATGGACTCCCTCGTTTATTGCATATAAGCTTACTGGTGTGGCAAAAATTCTGGCAACATGATTTCAGGAAGACGTGTATGGTTATCAGATCATATCTCAACTTGATTCACTTCATTATGACCAAATGAGCAAGAACAAATTCTTATCATCATTATTCTTTGTCTTGATTAACTCTGTCATATCTACATCTACATCTAGGATTACAGGTTCTCTAGGACTCTCCAACATGATTGCTTTCATGTTATCTTTTGGACATAATTAATTTTGTGTTCCATCTTTCCTATGACTTGACTAAACTCTTTTTCGTTAACCTCTTGGATAATTCTTCTCGTTATGCATCTCGTTGTATTCGTACCATTCTTAGAGATTTCGATAAACTTTTCTGTCTTACTTGATCTTTAACTTGTCTGGACACTGTTATGGATTGCTTGACCCGATCTTAGGCCTTGTTACCTTCTACTTGATAGACGACCAAAATAGCCAAACCTTGTTAACTGAATCTATAGTATAACTATAAATGTATTGTGTGATTGTGATAAATACTTTTCCTAGGGATTTGTTAGATTGAGCTTATAGGACAAGTATGAGTGACTGACTGTAGTAGACTTGGAAACCATTAAGAACGATTGTATTGATAGTATGACTTGATGACAGGGTATCTTAGATGGAATAATGAGATATTATATTGTTGTGACTATGGATTGGGGATTAGAATCTTGTGTTTAGAAGTTTAAGGATTTAGCATTTGTAGAATTTTGGTTGGTTATCTATAGCTAATTACATGTGATTAGAGGGTAGATCGATATGTGGATTGATATAGAATAAATTAGAATGAGTTATCGTATTGTGTACGAGATCGGAAAGATATAAGTTAAAACGACAAGAAACAAGACAGAGACATATGTACATTGGTAATTAATAAATCGGGAGGAGTTTGAACTCAAGGGTTTATATTCAGAGGACTTGTTGAGTAAAAGAAGAAGGGTCTACGCCAAGAATAAGAATTGAACGTATGATTTCAAGGAGAAACTGTAGGAAAGGACTGACGACAAATAATGCAAAGGGCCTGTGGATTGATAGAATATGGATACTTAGGATACGATAATGAAATCAAGTAATTACAATTGAGGTTAAAAATATGGTTGATGACCAAGCATTGTAAGTTTATAAATATACCCAGAGAATGACCTATACATTTTAGGGTATACATAAAGGTTCCATGTTAGTATGGAAGATTCTAAAGGATATATGACGTAATTTATGATAGAAGGACTTTGTTGAACCCGAACCAAAAAGATTGTAAAGAGAAACGGAAAAGATGATTACAAGGGTAGCAGATTGAGTATCGTAGCCATAGCAGGTACATTATAGTTGACCTATTGGATGATTTTTAATTTGAGGACGAAATTTTTGTAAGGTGGTAGGATGTAAGCCCCATGAATTTCAGGGTTTATTTTAAATTTTCTAAATGAATTATTTTCGATAAGTATTTTATATTAATTTAACTACGTATTTTGCAGCGTATTTCGTATTCTCTTGGTTTCCGGAATGCTTTAAAATTATTTCTAACTTATAGATTTTCTCCTTGGCCGGCATACCGCCAGTATACCGGAGTATACCGATGGCATACCGCCCGGACAGATTTTCTACACTTTAGATATTTCGGTTTCTGATATTTTTATGAATAGTATTTCGGATATTTTCGTGAATAGTGTTTCAGATATTTTGATGAATAGTATTTAGATATTTTCGTGAATAGTGTAGATGCATTCTATTACCCAATGGATATTTGGCTTTGTTTGAATGGCCATGATTGACCTAGACTTTCACATGGATCACGATCCGACGGCTAAGATTAATTCCCCCCTATATATACCATTTCACTTTCTTTCCTCTATCTCTCTTCACTCTCTATTCATTTCTTTTTCTTTCTTCTTGGAGCTTTCCAAGAGCTTGGCCTTGAGGTTAGAGTGTGGTTTCGTACCCCTTGGTGGGGGAGTAGAAGATTAGTCTTGGAGTTTAACCTAGGCAAGTGCATCTTGCTCAAAAGGACAGGACCATACTTTATTTTGTTTTTCATAGAAACTAAAGTTTATTAGCCTATAATTTGCCATCTTTAAATTGTTACATGTTAGTATATAGCACTTTTGATTTTAATCGACAGTATTACGTAGATCTGAGTTTCTAGATATGATTTTCGAGTATTTTGGGGTTTGATCTACAAATGTTTTGATTTGTAAAAAATAATACTTCCATATTGTAGAAAATTCAATTTATTCGATTTTGACTTTTGAAACTCCGAATTTCGATTTAAAACAAAGTTTTTATGGCCGAAACAAGTTTTGAGTTCAAAAATCAACTTTCTGCGACGGTTCGGAAAATCCGTCGGAAATCCGCAGAAATTAGTCAGAAAATCCGAACTTTCCCACAAAACTTGCTGTGACGGAACGAAAAATCCATCGGAAATCCGCAGTAATCCGCCGGATGATCCGGTAGGCTGTTTTTGAATTTTTTTATATATTTTAAGTGCTGTAAAAATTCTGGAAAAATTGTATTTAAATACTATGTTATTTAGCTAATTTATTATAATTTTTTCAGCATTTAATAAGTACTTTTGGTGTTTTATAAAAATAGAAAAACAGAACTCATTTTCAGGATACATATGTTTGCTAATTTTTAATAAATATTTATGAAGGTTTATAAATTCCAAAAATAATTAGTATAAATTTCTATAATTAACAAGGATCATTTTGGTACTTTATTTTATATATATTAAGCTTTTTGTCTATCTCAAATTTTTTTGGAACATAATGTACAGTTTGATTTATTTATTGAATAGTTACGACTTGCAATATTTTGTGTTGTTTTGAATTATTGTAGTATTGGACCACCCCCTACACTAGTGTAAAGACCCTATAAAGTAAGTTGGATATAGTGTCACCCCATATTGGACTTGGAATTGACCGGAGTTGACCACTTGACCAAAGTTAACTATAAGTCAACCTCTGACCCAGTTTGTCTTAGTTTGCCCTAGTTGACCTAGACATTATAGTATGTCTTTTCACCCTGATTAGCTATTGTATTATCTCATCTTTAGGACTGTGGCTTCACTCCGAGACTTGATTCATATTGATAGCAGGATCCCAGGCAAGTACATACAAACTCATTTACTGTCTTTTAATGCTAGAACATGTATTATCCCTATTAAAATACTGATCTTTGAGGTAGCAAGTTAAATCTTCGCATCTTGTATTACTTACAGTACCTGTCATGCTTAGGACAGTTCTATATCTCCACATGCTTTATATCATTCTCGTATCTTCCACATGTTTTTACTGTTCTCGTATCTCTCACATGTTTAAATAACGGGTTAACGGGAAACTGTTAGTAGTGTACGTGAACATGACCCTTCTCCGTATGACTTACGCGCTCGGTGCCATTCTATATGTGACCTTGCCGTATGTTCTGGTCCCGCGTTTGTGTATGGATATACACGATGCCGTTATGTGTACGTATGTGCACATCAAAAAATTGATATGTACCGTTGTACATCCTATTCACCTATTGACCGATTCACGTACATACTACAGTTTTAAACTTTTAAACTATATGTTTTCATTTCTAAAAAGAACCAATTAAACCATGATATACCATGTTCCCTATGTTACCATGATACTGTGATCCCAGTTGTACCATAAGGCCATGTTTTCCAGTATTCCTGTTTTATAGACTTATCACACCATGATTCTTGTTGTACATCTCTTTCATTATATGTTCAGTACTTTAGTTGTAGAGGTTGTACTTGCTCCCGTCCTGACAGGATAACGTTGTAGGTTTACTTTCGAGGAGGAAATGCTATGTGATTCATATTATGGCACTGCTTTTGAGGACCTGGCCTTAGTTCCCGAAGAGGCCCCGGCGGGGAACCTTACTTAGTTATCTTTCTTGTTTTTGAGACTTAGACTTTGTCTGTACTTATATTTGGATACTGGACTTGTCTCCAGTTAGATACTTTGGAAGTGTATATTAAGTCTGTACTTGTTGACCATCACTTAGAGATGTTGTGTTGTGATGAACTTTAAATGTGTTTAGAACTGTTAGCAGCTTAGATCCTTTATTGTCTATTCTTAGAACAACTTACTACGCTTTAACAAGTGTAGGCTGGACATGGCTCGGTCTGGCCCAACAATTTGGATAGCGGGTCGTGACATGTTTTTAGTGGTGGCCCATGCAGGTCCAGACTTAAGTTGTTTGGTTACGTTATTGTACCAAACATGCCTGCAATTAGGATCTAGGACAACTTGATAACACTAGGACAACATTTAGAACACCTAGAGGATTTCTAGGATTGTAACATAGGAGAACTTATCACAGCATAGGACCGTTAGCTATAATTAGCCTATTGTTTGTATTTCAGTGGGTCAATTTAGACCAAGTTTGTACCCTTGGGATGACCCCTGAGGATCTCACTCTAATCTTACCTAGAAATTGTTTTCACTTATTTCCATTACTCTTCCTTAAATTCATTGTTGAATTTAATTTTTGATTTTCGTTGTTGACTTGATCTTGCATCGTGATAAATTTTGTGGATTAAATTATGATATGTCTGATAATGTAAACGTCTGCTTATTTATGGAGTTTAGAATTTATCGCAGCCATATTAGCTGGTATGACAAAAACATAGAGCCTGATTTTGGATATACTATCATATTCATAAAATTTAGATTTTCTTGCAGCCATACCGGTTGGCATGGTAAGGAATCTAGATGATATGACTTAGGGTGTATACCTTAGTATGGACTCCCTCGTTTATTGCAAATAAGCTTACTGGTGTGGCAAAAATTCTGGCAACATGATTTCAGGAAGATGTGTATGGTTATCAGATATCTCAACTTGATTCACTTCATTATGACCAAATGAGCAAGACAAATTCTTATCATCATTATTCTTCGTCTTGATTAACTCTGTCATATCTACATCTACATATAGGATTACATGTTCTCTAGGACTCTCCAACAGGATTGCTTTCATGTTATCTTTGGACATAATTAATTTTGTGTTCCATCTTTCCTAAGACTTGACTAAACTCTTTTTCGTTAACCTCTTGGATAATTCTTCTCGTTATGCATCTCGTTGTCTTCGTACCATTCTTAAAGATATTTCGATAAACTTTTCTGTCTTGCTTGACCTTAACTTGTCTGGACGGTTATGGATTGCTTGACCCGATCTTAGGCCTTGTTACCTTCTACTTGATAGACGACCAAAATAGCCAAACCTGTTAACTGAATCTATAGTAAACTATAAATATATTGTGTGATTGTGATAAATACTTTTCCTAGGGATTTGTTAGATGAGCTTATAGGACAAGTATGAGTGATGACTGTAGTAGACTTGGAAACCATTAAGAACGATTGTATTGATAGTATGACTTGATGACAGGGTATCTAAGATGGAATAATGATATATTAAATTATTGTGACTATGGATTGGAGATTAGAATCTTGTGCTTAGCAGTTTGAGGATTTAGTATTGTAGAATTTGGTTGGTTATCTATAGTTAATTACATGTGATTAGAGGGTAGATCGATATGTGGATTGATATAGAATAAATTAGAATGAGTTATCGTATTGTGTACGAGATCAGGAAGATATCAGTTAAAACGACAAGAAACAAGACAGAGACATATGTACATTGGTAATTAATAAATCGGGAGTTTGAACTCGAGGGTTTATATTCAGAGGACTTGTTGAGTAAAAGAAGAAGGGTCTACCAAGAATAAGAATTGAACGTATGATTTCAAGGAAAAACTGTAGGAAAGGACTGACGAAAAATAATGCAAAGGGCCCGTGGATTGATAGAATATGGATACTTAGGATACGATAAAGAAATCAAGTAATATAATTGAGGTTAAAATGGTTGATGATCAAGCATTGTAAGTTTATAAATATACCCAGAGAATGACTATATATTTTAGGGTATAATAAAGGTTCCATGTTAGTATGGAAGATTCTAAAGGATATATGACGTAGTTATGATAGAAGGACTTTGTTGAACCTGAACCAAAAAGATTGTAAAGAGAAACAAAAAGATGATTACAAGGGTAGCAGATGAGTATCGTAGCCAGAGCAGGTACATGTTATAGTGACCTATGGATGATTTTTAATTTTGAGGACGAAATTTTGTAAGGTGGGTAGATGTAAGCCCATGAATTTCAGGGTTTATTTTAAATTTTCTAAATGAATTATTTTCGATAAGTTTTATTAATTTAAATACGTATTTTGCAGCATATTTCGTATTCTTGGTTTCCGGAATGCTTTAAATTTTTTCCTAATTATAGATTTCTCTTGGCCGGCATACTGCCAGTATACCGGAGTATACCGATGGCATACGTCGGACAGATTTTCTACACTTTAGATTTTCGATTTCTGATAATTTATGAATAGTGTTCAGATATTTTCGTGAATAGTATTTGGATATTTTAATGATTGTATTTAGATATTTTGTGAATAGTGTAG